>JAKSZP010006785.1:0-138766 GCA_022478985.1 Massospora cicadina
CCTTTAACTCTATATCTAGAGTTGGCAAAACTCTACAACAAGGGAACCTCTACCTTCTACTTTTGACACCAGAGATCTTATGATCCTGAGAGCAATATAGACAAAGTAAAACTATCCTTCCAACTTTAATTACAAGAGCACATCACAAAGATTGATAACAGTAAAAATATTAATCACGCTCAACAAATCTTCTAATAATAAACTATGAAGAGATATAATAATAATTAGGGTGCAAATTAAAGTGACTCATTTGTAAAAAATAGAGAGTGCTAGTTTGTGACAAAAGCTAGTTAGTCATCTACCCCTATAATTGATTCCCACATCAATTAGGTTAAGGGGGTGTGGCATAGTCAGGATGGGCATCCCACTATTGCCCTTCATGACGCAGGTTCCAATCCTGTTGTGGCATAAATTGCAGTTTTGTGCCAAGAGGATATTAATACATGTGGATTCGCACACCATGCCTTGATCTCACCAAGTGCACTAGTGAAGTTAGATCATATAATACTGGCTTATAAGACCACATGCAGGAAGTTTTACCCCCAGTACTTGAATTTTTTCCTCCACTCCTATATTTTTGCTCCCTACTCCATATTCCCTCTATCAGTATGGTATATTTGTCCCAAGGTTTGCCCACTTCAAATAAAAATCAATTAGGTTCATTCCTAAAACTACAGATGTTCTAATGTAAGAAATAAAGAATTGCTTGTGTTTGACAACGGCTAGCCAGCTAAGTTTCTTTATAATTTTAATTTGACCTTACACTTAATTGGGGAAGGATGACCAGGGGATGGACACTTCCATTAAAGACACAAAGAAAGCAAAAACTCCATCTAGAGGAGGGTACTCCAGAGAATCTAATGCTATCTCCTGTTGCCAGTGGGAACGCCAAGACATGGAAGGGGGGTCACGTGCGTAGGGGCAGGCGCCACTATTGAGCACGCATGTAGGAAGGGATCTGAGTTGATGAACCAAGCTGGGAACTAGGACGAGAACAACTAGCGGCAACGTGGTGGGAGGTACCCAAACATCCACGCTTGAAAGTGGTCCACTAATTGCGACCTGAACCGGCGTATAGCATCCTGGAGGGTGGGGGTGGAGCCTAATATGGCATTCAAGACAATCGTGTGGATCGTCCACATGGCGAAGTGACTATCAAGGCGTGGAGGGAGGGTGGGAGAGGGGAGGCCATTGATAAAGCAAACGTGTCCCTAGACAGACTGAAGGACTGTGCCTGATCCTGGCGAAGCAGACTTTGCAGCTCACTCCATATTGCTTTAGATGGAGGGCACTTTTTCAGGCGGTGAAACAGCGTTCCATACTGGCCACACATGACACAGGATGAGTGCAAAGCGTTAGAGCGGTTGGGAGTATGGGATACCCATTTTAAGCAGCGCCACACATGGGAACGAATATGTAACTGCAGAAGAGGGCGATGGGCGTACTTCCAAATGGTTCTCAGAAATTTAATTTAACCTTAATAAAGTATCTTCTTATACACAATTGATTTCTATATCACTCATAGTGTGTGTCATGATAGCGGTAAATAAAGTTTAGACCCATCTGCCAGTCTGGATGCAAAAATACACAAAAGGTGAAAACTAAATGTCAGTGGTGCTGCTGCTTGAATGAGTTTAAATGTGCTGTAAGAATTAATCAGTGAGTGTCAATAGGCCGTATTGTAAATAAAAACCCAGCAACAGAACAGGCTGTTGTAGCCCAAGTGCACATAGGTCTGGGTGTTGGGAAGGGTGGGATCAGAATGAGCGGTTTGAATTTCTTCATGAAAAATTGAATTTGAGCAGATATTTTTATTGAATTTATAAGTGGAAAAATAACAATCAATTTTCTCAGTGTGTTATGACTGCTAAAATAGACAATCAATTTGGGAATGGCTTAGAGAAGCGGGATTATGGGCCCTTAAGCTTTGAACTAACCCAGGGAACTTCAAGCGAAGGGTGAAAAATGAACTTATTCTAAACTGACTTCAAAGTTATTAGCATTGGACTGAGTCGCTGTCAGTTCATCGACAGATGCCCAAATTGTGGATTTTCTACAGTTCCAGCAATTTAAGTGACAGCGTCTGCATAATGGGCAATGAGAGCCTCCTAAGGCCACCCCATGTAGGGGCGGTCCCAAAAGGTCAGGAATGGTTTGGGGCGCCCAACTCATCTGGGCCCAGTTACTCTGGCATCCGTTTGAATAGGCGAGATTTACTAGATGGAACGTTCAGTTCTTCTGGTGAGAGTTTGGAGAGTCAGTTACTTTTGCCAAGGTCCTAATGCCATCAGCAAGTATTACTAAAAATTTGGCATTTACCGCTTTTTTGCTGAAGGTACACGCCAGTTGGTCGTTGTTACCAATGGTATGGGACTGTCAACTATTAAGGCCAAAAAATTAATCGCTGGTAATTTCATTTGGCCCCTTTGCCCAAAGTGGATGCTGACCCTTTGAACTTGATACAAATACCTTCAATTTACCTTATTAATTCTCTAGATGTAAGATCTGGGGCTGGGGCATAATGCTTAAAGGGTAAGACATGATACACCGCTTGTACACCACGTGGGCTAGGTCTCCCTGGGAGACAAGTGGGGCTATTGTCCTTCTTGGCCCATTTTTGTATGGGAAAGGGAACACCCCCAATCTAAATGGAGGGGGCGCCCCCTGGACTTACTTATCCTTCCCTTTTCCAGAGGGGGAAGCGCCACAACTTGGAATTTGGGCGAGAGCCACATTCCTATGGGCCTTGGGTAATTTGATTGCCATCAACGTAGCAATCTTTGGGGAGGGTAGGGAGCTTTGGAGTGGGTAGCGTGGAAATCCTCGACCAACTAAGAACAGTTAGCACAGTCCCAAGCACCAACCTAGCTATCTTTGTAGACTGTATAGCCTTTTTTAATGCGATTAAATTTTTAACTTAGCAATGTGAGTGATGGGAAACCAGGATGCCATCAAATTCAGCTTCCTACTCTCACTCAATCACAATGAGCTCTAGTTCTGATATCATTACCCCCTTGAATGAGGACAGCTGAGAACTTGAAAGACAAGATGTTGCTTCCAGTGGTTTGGCAATTTTAAGAAAGATGCACAATTTCCAAAGTCCTCTTCCACCAAGTGTGGCTCTGAGTGAGTACTCAAAAATTTGTGTGAGGGCACCTGCATGCGCAAGTGGCATGTGTAAAGCATAACATGTGAACCTACCTTTATATTGCGTGCTGGGAGCTGCTTCCAATCTGCAAACCGCTTATAATCACTTATTGCCTTAGTCAGGTGCTTTCAAACCAAGAACCGTGTAGCACAAATGTGCTGATCATGGTCAGCTGCAGATGGTACCTCTGGGTGAAGGCTTGGGCCAGCCAAAAATGAAGGGTTATACCTTAAGGTAGCTTCATATGGGAAGAAGCCTGTGGATGCATGTGTTCCATTATTATATGAAAACTGGGCAAGGGGAAGGTCATCCGCCCAAGTATCCTGAGAGGCTGCAGCGTAGCACTGCAGTTCTTTTCCAGGATCTGATTAACGTGTTCAGTTTGTTCGTCTGACTGTGTATGGTATGCAGCGAAGTGACTAGGCGTGATTTCAAGATTGCTGATAGCTCATTCCAAAACCGCGTCATAAATTGTGGCATGCAGTAGCTGACAATTTCCTACAGAAGTCCAAACATTGAAAACACATGGCGCACAAATAGGAGGTCAGTTACTTTAAAGTAATAGCGGAGGAGCATGGGATAATCAGGGAGAAGTATGTGATTTGGTCTTCAACTACCATAACTGCTGTGAACACCTTAGAGATGGGTTAGCTCAACAATAAAGTCCACGGACACCAATGTGCATGGACCCTCTGCCTGTTGCAAAGGGAGAAGGACACCATTTCTACCAGACCAGCCCATTTGGCCTATGTGCAAGTCACACAGTTGGCAGTCCACACCAAACATCTTTTGACAAGTCTGGCCAGTTAATGGTACGTTTAGCCAAATCAATACATTTCTTGTTCCACAGATGACTGATTGCAAGGGGATTGTGATGAGCTTAAATGACTTCAGCTTGGAGGAGAGGAGGAACACAACCCCACAAACTAAACTGAATGAGCCCCTCTGCCAAAGAATATAAGGAATGCTTGGAAGTTGTGAGGGACAACTGCTCCATAAAGTTCCACTCCCTCCGCACATTCTGTCTGCACTACTAAGACCCACAACACCAAAGGCAAGTTTGGAACCAAGTCTGATACCACATCCACAGAAGGAATAATGGCCAAGATTAGGGTTGAGAAATGACCATGACAAGATCTGCCTCATCTGAATTGTCTGGGAAAAGTGTGGGATTGCAACTAAAAAATTGGGAAGAACATTCAACGCTCCCTTCACAAACTCATATTTGAAGTATCTTGCACAAGTCCTGGTAGATTCAGGCCTGATGGTATACCACCTTCTTTGGCTTGCAGAAATATATAAGAGCCCAGTGTTCAGAATGCACAGTCAAATTGTTCTGAGCACCCTGTAAGATATATCGCCAGTTAGTCAAGACCCATGCCATAGCTTCCAACTCCTTGTTGTAGATGGCACAGGATTGCTCATTAGAAGAAAAACCTTTCAGGAGAAGTAAATTACTAGTTTTCCAACACATTGTGCTCCTGGAGCAAGAGAGCCCCTACCGCAGCGGAAGATGTATTGCATGCTACAATATAGGGTTTGTAAGGATCTGTGTGCCTAAGGATGGGAGGCTACATGAACACCTCCTTGATTAAATTGAATTCTTGCTGGCACTTGGGTGTCCGTAATAAAGGTATGTTTCTGCCAGTTAGAGGATAAAGTGCAGACAAATGCAAGAGTGCGTTAGAGGATTTTTTTAGAAAAATGATGGTTCCCCAAGAGCTTCTCAATTGCTTATGGGTCGTTAAAGTTTTCTATTCACAGATGGCATCCAGTTTACTGGGCGGAATGGCGTACCCATCTTTTAAGACAAGATTCCATAAGATGAAATATCTTCCTGTTAAAATTCGCATTTTGACAGCTTGATAAACATCATGTCCTTATTCAGGACAGCCACCACCACCTCCAAATCTTTTGCATGCTGTTTGGGGAGGGGGGATGTACCAGGATATCATCAATATATGCAACTGCGCAGGAAAATCTGAAATCCCCTAGCACGCTATTGATCATTCTCTGAAATTTTGTAAATGCATACTTTAGTCCAAAGGGCATTACTCAAAATTAAAATATGACATACCTTGTCCAGATAGTGGTAATCATGATGCCCGTCAGCCACTCAAATTTGTTTAAAGGCGTTTAACAGAGCGAGTTTTGATATTACATGTAACTTTGCAATTGCTTAGTCGATGTTCTGCTCCAATGGAAATGGGTAGAAGTCATGAACTGTTGTGTTATTGAGGTGGCCGTAATACACGCAGGGACATAGTGAACCATCCTCCTTTTTGACAAAGTCATTGGGGGAGGCAGCTGGGGATGTCTCCTTGAACAATCAACACTTCCTGAGCATGTCACCCAACCATGCATTGGGGTTATATCCTCCTCCTCCATAGCGGGTACAGTGGGCAGCTTATATTCACCACTTCCACCTTTTTTTCAGAATTTTAACTCAAATTCCATATGAGGAGGAAGGCGTCAAGCCTTCTCAGAATCAAAAAATACTCTTGCAGACCATCACGCAGCAGGAAAATCTGGTGGAAGGCCTATGGGGGAAATGAGTTTTGTTACAGACCCCTGGGGTAAGACCTTTATTCAGGGTGTCTAGCAATGGGAGTTCGCCCTCTATCTAATTGTTGGTGAAGGACAACATGTTTGTCTCCAGGTGAATTGTCACATGCTGCCAACGCCACCAACCCACACCCAAAATTATCAGGAACACAAGGTTGAGCATTTCAGAGAAGCAATTTCAGAAAGAAACTGGTGGAGTGATAAAGGTATGGAACGCCATACTATGTAGGAGGTTTGGGTGGCCAAAGATGAAACCAACACTTCTGGCCCCAGATCTAAGTCTAGATTGAGCTGCTGGGATAGCTCCAGACTCATGAAGTTACCCGCTGCTTTCATGCTGAACAAGGCCTCAAAAGACATCTGGTGTTTCCCAATGGTAATTTGTATTGGTAATGAAAAGTAGGCGTAATTTGTTTATTGGCAGATGTGGTCATTTCTGCAGATAAAGAAGAGATTGCAACAAGATCAGAGAAATAACAAGGTTTGTGGCAGGAGCAAAACTGGTCTGAAAAAGGGGTTGTATCACTTTCTCTCCAGGATAATCCTTCAATGATTTATAAAAAGTGTTCTAGAGCAAACTAACTGGGCGCAGGGGCTGCATTGGTCCTTCAAACCAATACGGATATTGATTTGATGCTTAGATCAGAAACCAAGGCCAAGTTGGTGGCTTCAAGCATGATGATACCATATTGAGTGTGGACCAAGTAAAAGGTCGAGGGCACTGGGGCAGTGCAGCCATAGCAAAGTTCACTCAAAACCATCTGGAAGAAGCATACAAATCATCAATTGGCCAGACAAACAACAGAAGGCAGACTACCAACTGCACGTTAATCTGGTAGAAGATAGCCACTGCTGCACCCATCTTAACAAGGAGGGAGGAAAAGGTAGGGAACAATGGACAGTCGATTATGTCATGATAGCGGCAGATAAAGTTTAGACTGATCTGCCAGTTTGGATGTAAAAACACCAAAAGGTGAATCCAAATGTCAGGGGCGCTGCTGCTTGAATGAGATTAAAATGTGCTGTGAGATGATTGACCAGCGCGCACCAATAAAAGTAGCTGTTAATAGCAACCTGGAAGCAAACCAGGCTGTTGCAGCCCCAGGACCTTTGGGTCTGGGTGTTGGGAAGAGTGGGATTGGCATTGGGTGGTTTGAATCTCATCATATAAAAATTGAATTTAAGCACATACTTTTTTATTGAATTTAAGAAAAGAAAATTGACCGTCAATTTTCCAAGTGTGTTACAACAGCATAATTAGATATTCAATTTGGGGATAAGCCTAGGAAAGTGTGAGATTAAGACCCTTGAGATTTGACCTAACCTGGTGAACTTTGAGTGAGGGAAGAAAACGAACTATTCTGCTCTGGCATTATTATATTAGTGGTGGGCTGAGTCACTGTTGGTCTGTCCATGGACGCCCAAAATGCAGATTATCTACAGTTCCAACGATTTGTTTGATGTCGTCATGCCAATAAGAAACGGGAACCTCCCAAGACCACCCCCCATAGGGCAGTCCCAAAAGGTTGGGGACGGGTTCATGGTGCCCAACCACCTGGGCCCAGTTTCTCTGGCGTCAATTTGACTAGGCGAGTTTACTGGATGGAGCGTTCAATTCTTTGGGCAAAAGTTTGGAGCAGTTGGCAACTTTTGCCAACGGTCCAATGCAGTGAGTATTACAGAGTTTTGATATTTACTACTTTTTTGCTAAAGGTACACGCCCATTAGCTTTGCTACAAATGTTTGGTACTGTTGACTATTGAGGCCAAAGATTCATTTTTGTTAATTGCATTCAACCTCTTCGCACCATTTGGATGCTGACTCTTCGCAAGTTTAATAAAAATCCCTTCAATAAGCCGTATTGATTCTCTGGATGTAAGAACTGGGTTTGGGGCGAAATCCTCAAAGAATAAGTCATGACCCTCCACTCATCTACCAAATGGGGAGGTCGCCCTGGGAGATGAGGGGAGAAGCCAGCCTACTTGGCCCCTTTTTGGATGGGAAAGGGAACACCCCTCAACCCAAATGTAATAGCGCTCCCCCAGACTTACAACTTGAGACTTAGGCCAGTGGACCTAAGCCAAAGGCTTCAACAGAAGAAAACCAAAGAACTAGTTGGAACCTCCAGATTCTTAAGATCTATTTTTCAAACAAGGCTGCTTTCAATAATTCATTTCGAGGGTTTTATACAAGGGATGTAGCGCCAAACTCTTCCACTGGAACTCCAATGGAAACAGTAACTATTGCAATCTATTTAACCCTTAAAAAATTGCACCAACAATGGATGATGGATCTGCTCATCCATCCACCTAGTTGGTATCCACACCAACTAAATTATGAACTGTCCTAGATTGTAATTAGAGATAGCATGTCTTTACGCCTTCATTAAACTCATCAAATCAACTTTATGAAGCAAGAAACCTAATTAGGTAACGAATTTTCTACCAATTGATAGCAGGTCGCATTCTTTCAGGCTAACCTGCAAGTTTCTGCCATAAAAAAGTTTTCAACGCTACAGAAACTGTTATGTACTTTTTTAACTGTTAATAAATTTTTTTGTTTTTTTCAGGATAATTTAATTACTATCTAAATCAATAATTAAAACTCTTGCAAACATTGTCAGAGATTTTCCCTAATGGAACATTAATAATTTGACAGAATTAAATAATGATTTGCTAATATCATGATGAGAAATTATCCCAAACAAAAAACTTTCTTTTATCGCTCAAAGTCACTTTTGAGCAATTTTAAATTTAAATTTTTATTTATCCACAGCCGTCTGCCCAAACCTATTCTTTGATGTCCTTGGCTCCGCCGCCTGCCACCCCAGTGTGGGGCAGCAGTGCACCCCCACCTAGAAATTTCCACCCTGCAGGCAAGCGCGTTCAGATGGGCTCAAACAGCCCACCCACTGCTTCCAACCGTTTTGTCCCCCCACGGGACTTAGCGCTCCACCTGGCGCGTGTGCACCCTTCTCGCCCCCATCCTCTCGCCCTCCCTCGCTCTGCCATTCGCTATTGCCTTAGAGTGGACTATGGGCATTTGTTCCCATATGCCAATAAGGCAATTATTGACCTAGCCACTGAGGCCTTTGCGCCAGATGGCTTTATAGACTTCCGCCCTTTTAAGGGCTACTTTGACGTTAGGTTCCAATCTGAGGAGGATGCTGAAGTGGCAGCACAAACTCCTCTAATTTATAAAAAACCCCCATTCCCACAACCCGTACTCGCCTCCCTTCAGGCACCACGCTAGTGGTATCCTTTGCAAATCTCCCATCCCACCTTCCACCCCAAGTTTTGTATGACCAGTTGGTCGCGGGGCTCATGGCTTATGGCACTCAGCCCAACCTCATCTTTGCCATTCCATCTGGTGTGGAGCGCCTTGCTGCTCCTTGGGCAACAGCCACCATCATACCACACCACCCTACCATAGCCCAATGAATCCCTCCCCACGCTAGTGTGGCTGCAGCGCCTGATCATTTCTTTTGGGCTCAAGTCGATAATGGTAGGCAGATTTGTTCCCTCTGCTTTGGCCTCGACCATGCAAAAAGAGCGTGCCCTCAGGCCAAGTCCACTGCTGCGGCTTCTGAGCCCCCCTCTGGAGGTTCAGTATGGGGCACTTTGCTGCCCCCTCCCACCCTCCAATCTCGTTCAGTGGGCCCACATGGAAAATCAGCCCCCCCCAAAACCTCCAGCCTCACTCTCCCACCTAAATCTACCCCAGCCAATCAGAGCAATGCTTGGACCACCATTGGCACCCAAGCAGCTGCCCAAGCGCATAATCCCACCCACCCAAATTTGAACGCCACTATTCCAGTGAACCAAAATACATGGGATCTATTGGCTGAAACTGATGAATCAGGTAATATCCTCATTAGTAAGCATACAGGTCTACCTCTCTGCCAAGGCGATTATGGTCAGGAGGAATTTTTCCTTCCTGACTTTGATGAAACCCCTGCCCCTCATCATTTCGTTCCTCTGCCCAATACAGCCCCCTTCCAAAGTGATCACCAGCTCGCCTTGGCTGCGGTGGCCTCTCCTTACTGCCCAAAACTATGCACCGCGGTGGCCCAGTCAGTGGCTCAGCTCCAGCATGGCCTGCCCACCCTCTTCTTCCCCCCGACTTCCCTGAATCTCCCTGCGGTGACATCTCAAAACTATTTGATGATGCTGAAATTGCTGTTATGAATGTCGCAATGATTGCTTCATTCAACCCAGCAGCCAAAATCACCCGCCACAGTATCTCCCTTTTCACCCAACTTCCTGAAGCCCGCAAAGAAGCTGAAGTTCTCCTCGAAGCTTTTGTTGAAACACTTTCCCATCATTATCTTGATGCGGAAGAGGAAAACTCCTACTATGCTGACCTCAAAAATCCACTATGCGGATGCCCCAACACCCTGGCTCTCTGCTCTGATCCAGTAGTGTAACCAACATCCCATGATCGAGGTGGGTCTTTCTGAAAACCAACCCCCAACCCCTCCTCACCCTCTGCCATGGTGGGTTAGCAGTTTCTGCTTCCCACCTGGTTAGTAGTTTTGTTTTGTCATTTTAAGTGTTGTGTTTGGTACTGTCCGTCCCCTAGTCAGCGTACCTCAAATAAATCGAATAAGAAATTATCCCAAACAATAGTTACCAAATTAATGATAGCTTCTACATCTGCTATGGCTTTCTTATAACGTATCATCCCCAAAAAAAGATAAACAGATATGTTATTTCTAATTACTAAGCTGGATACTATGGGCGTTACAAAATCCTGACAAGCCATTCTCTCACAACTGGTTGATGAAGGAATTGACCACCCAGTGTCTTTTTACAGAAAACGCTTTCCAAAAGCTGAGCGAAATTTACAGTGTCATGGAGAAAGAATGCTTATCTGTTTTCCTTTTATTGAAACATTTCCAGCCCTTCTTGTAAGGTACAAACTTTAAAGTTGTTACAGACCATACTTCTATAAATTGGCTGCCAAGCATATATGATCTGACAGTAAGACTAGCCTCATGGGCTCTAAAACTTCGGCACTATGAGATGAACTCTGCCTAATGAGTTAGAATGAAGCGCATGAACACAAACTGAACTGACTATATTGCCCCTATATATTTATACAGTAGTAAAGCTGAATGGCAGCACAACCTACTCATGAAGCCAGAAACTTAAGAGGTTAAATATGAACCTGTTCAAAAGATGTTGATAAGACACGCATGAGATACTAGAGTTCTTAATGGATTATTATACATGAAAGTTGAACTGACTGGCTACCTTATATGCGACCTTTGGATTGGGTACCAGTGGTATGGGAGCTCATATTACCTTAAAACATGGAGGAGTCAGAAAAACTTACAAAATGGATCAAGGATTAATAATATTAGGAAATAATACTGGATACTGATTAGAAGCGTTAGATGCATGAATGACTTGTGAAAAAAGCTGCATTAGGCCAAATACAATTTACATTCAATTACCCTATGCAGCCATTTTATACCAACAGTTTATATGTCATAGATCCATTGCCTAAATCCACAAGAGGAAATTTATAAGTACTTCATAGGGAATATATCATTTCACAAAGCGGGTGAGGCAATTACCAGTCTCGCACAGACTGCTAAGGCTTTTGTTAACTTTATATATCAAAAACTATCTACTATGCATGGCTGCCTAAAAGTACTGCTATTTGACAATGGGAAGAAATTTACTTCAAAAGTTATAAAAATCTTAGGTATGAGCATGAGAAACCAACTACTTTCCTCAGCGCCCTACAACCCAACTAATAAAAACTAGAAACAGCTATTGGAACATTATTTTATTAATACACAAGAATACTACCAAACCATTACATTAGTACAAATAACTCTCAAGTGAATTGATGTTGTTGGAATTTTCGTATGCCCACATTACCCAGCTTAATTGCTTATAAATTATTTGTTTGCTCACTAGGGGATCATCTCACTAACATATGTGGGTTTATTAATTATGTGTGATAATCATTGTTTGGAGTATTATCAGAATAAATATTAGGTAGTTCTCTGGGGTGGTCTGACAGATCAATAAGCTGGATTGCTTAATCCTCAACAGGAATGATCCCTGATAATAAACAAATAATTAGGTTGTCACTTTACTATTGATAACTTAATTAGCTTTTTGGAGTTTATCAGGTTTAGTTGCTAACTGACTAAGGGGTTTATGAGTTGCTGGGCATGAATACCGCCTTTGGTAAAGCAACTTTCAAAGTAATTTTTAGGATCTCAACCTGTTTATGTGTAAGAGTCACATCACCAAAGCAGGTTGTTACCTAACAAGGGTAACTCAATGAGAGTTGAGTCATGGCTTTATGACACATTCTTTGTTTCAACTCAAAAAAGTTGCACTAAGAGTTGGCGGGAGAATCCGCTTAGAACTGATAAAAAAGATTATCGTTTTGTGTAATCCTGGGGGGTTAATTCACTAACAAATACGCAGTTCAAATTTGTGTGCCAACCAAGGAGCTGGGCGCTGAGTTCCATTATAAAATCCCTTAATTTTTATTAAAGAAGATCAGATCATACTAAATAAAATGTTTACCAATAAGTAGTTTTATAATAAAGACTGATTCTCTTGTGATTAGAGTTGGAAGCCAAGAAGATCCTTTGTCTATATTAATTTTTATGCAGACTCTGCATGCTGAGAAGGAAGAAGGATTTATGAACCTAATTCTCAGTTAAGTTCTACGGAAGTGATGGGAAGAACCTCTGAACCTGAGATGAGTTTAAGCTCTACCAAAGAGGGAAGAAGTCCATACAGATATTCTGGAATACCATTCAAGATTAGGACAAGCACTAGGTGGTGTTAACCTAATTACATCTTGGCTAAAAGAAGCTCAACTATAGTAGTAGTCTTCATACTATCACTTCTCCATATAAGTTATTATCAATAAATTGAACAACGCACATGATTGGAATTTGTTCAGGTGAACAAGGGAGCTGAAGTGAGTTACTAACTGAAAAGAGTAAACGGATCCTGAACATTTAATATTTTGTTATCATTCCATAGGAGGAATTTGAGTGCCAGCTCCTAGTTTTAACAATTAGTGCTCACTACAGGGAGTAGTTTGAGTTTCAAGCCAGTTTTAATAAGAAGATCGTATCAACTCTGACTTATAAGAACAAATTATGAAACCTTTGGATGGAACTAGAAACCGTCAACAAAAACTCACTCAACTCAGAGTCAAAGGCCAATTTGTACTGCATTGGAAGAACATGTGACTAAGGCGAGGAAGAGTTAAAACAAGTTAAGAAAATTAACAATAACCTATGTGGAAAGTCAACTCATTGAAAAGCAATGATGGTGAACTAATTAAAGAAGTATTATTTCTGAAGGCCAAATGAGAAGCAGAAAAAGAATGCATATGATGGATTACTGAAGAAATAGCGTGATTATTAAAACACATTGAAGAGCTGGTGAATCACCAATGTGATTGCGCTCAAGTAAAGGCAGAAGACGCTGACAATAAATCGCATGAAACTATATTCAGGAGAACTTTTCCACTAAGAAATATATCTGGGTCATTTTGAGCAATTTTGGCAATGCACCACAAAGGTACTCCTATGGTCAATAGTGTCTTCAGGTAGGAATCCTCTGACAGTGGAACCACATAAGAATTTCAAAGCACGCCAAAATTACCACATTAATTTGTGATAAAACCCCTGCATTTTTCCAAAAAATTTAAATGACAATGTTCAGATTCAGTGACTGACAAAAGGCAGTGACTGTTATAAACTTCCTGAGCACTAATTATCAGAATCTGGTTTTGCCCCATTTAAACAGAGACAATTGGTCTTACAATGAGACCAAAGAATCAATTATAATAGAATTTGGAATACCTATGAAAATGTCTAATCACAAGCAGCAATTTATGGACATCCAATTTATAAAAAATGAGACTTTAGCAGCTTTTGCAGACTGCTTCTATCAGAAATCACTGATCCTGACTGGTGCAAAACTGCTTACGGATTTTGATTCCAACACTCATGATGCAAGAAGCACTTTGGCCCTATTGTAATTTTCACCAAGACATGTATTCAGAACTAGTGACTCAGATGTCCACCTCTCAGATGGTGGGTCACCTAAAAATTCTAGGAGCGTTCTTTAGGCGCCAAACCAAGCCCTCAAAGTTATCTAGACTTGAGCCTAATATACAGCAAAAGTTGCCAAGGTGAATAAGAAGAAACAAAATTTGAGTCAAAATGAGTAATAAACCCAAAGTACAAAAATGAGATGACAAGACGTAAATCCGCCGCCACCAATGTGGGAGATCTGGCCATTCAGCTTCTCAATTTTGAAGAAAGAAGCCCAAGAAGCAAGTCACTCTAGTCCAGGTGAAGGATAAGGAATTATTTCAAAATCAGGAAATTGGCCTGAAGTCTAGACAAGGAACAATCTGGAAATGTGGACAAATCTGTTCCTCCCAATATATTGAATGATGATTTAAATATTACTAACCTATTTATAGATGATGCAACAACTGACCAGTTTTATAAGGTTGTTAATATGGACGTCAACGCCATAATCCAGCAAAAGTGAAGGAGATCAACCAAAACTTGTGAAAGAATTGGCACAACAGACCACTTGTCAGCTAGCGGACAACATTATATCCACTGCGAATTCAGAGAGGTTACTCAAGATAAGATTAAATGAGGAGAAGATATCTCTCCCCCTAAACGTGATCAAGAAATCTTTCCTTGATTTGTAAAATTGAATAGAATATACATTTATAATTTTAACCAAATTATGACTAAAAATGCTTCTATTATATCACTTCCATTCGTTTTCATCCCTTAAAATTTTCCTTAATTTATTCTTGCAATTAATCCACACTCTTAACTTGGTGTATAAAGCTGCTATTCACTCAATAAATACACTATTACATTATTCTGAATGTACCTATGCAGATATAATAGTCAACTGATTGAGAATGCAGGTGATAGATGACAGTGGAGTGCCCATCAACATCGTTTTGACCAAATTGGTGAAACAAATGAAGATCACTGGATCTAGAACATTGAAAGGAATATGAAATGGCAGGACTAGATATTAAAATATCCTGTGGAGCTTACAGTTTGCTGCAACTCTGGTTCAGATAACTAGTAGTATCTGCTCCCATCATTTTGAAAATCTGAATTATGAAATAATTATAGGGACAGAATTCCTGCGTAAGTAAGGAGTGAAATGTGATTTTGAGGATAATATCCTAACCATTTTGGATTAACTCTACTCTTAGTATATCATCAGGATGAACCGCCACTTAAAGAAGAGCTATTTCGCTAATATGATTTTCAATGATGGCATAGCTCCCATCCAATATGAGTTGGTTGAACAAAAATGGAGGAAAATGCAAAGGAGATCCTAAAAAATTGTGGAATACATTTGTTATAATTTTTGCAATATAGGTAATATACGTCAAGAGGGTAGCACAGGGTGAAAGCCCACTGTGCATTGGACTGACAATATGAAGGTCGTTGGTCCTCAAAACAAACTTAATAAATTTTAATAAATATGAAGCAATAGCTCCAGTAACACCACTTTTATTTAATATATAGTAAATTCCTTCTGCTCCACTCACTTCTTTCTATTTACAATCCTCTTTTTCAATCTTCTCATCTCACTTATATATCAGTGACTTCAATTGATACAAACCCTTTTTCTTAGACTATTTAATTCCGCCATATTCTCTTTGGCTCTGGCAGAGTCTACTATTCCTAAATTAAATATCGCCTTAGTTTTAGGTGATCTACTAATTATTTTTGATATGTTGACATTGCCTTATTGCTTTTTATGGAGGCAATTCAATAAATATTTGCTCAAATCTTGATATTGCCATATCACCTTATTTTTAAGGCAATCTCACCAATAATGTTATACTACTCATTCATCTAATCTCACCCAATCTGCCGTAGTTACTTAGGGCTTACCGCCCAATCATATTAAAATCTCAAGTATTACCCCCTTGACTGAACTATAAGTCTCCTATTGTTTATATGCCCAAAGGAACTTCACATGTACTTGGTTAATGATATGACTGCTTGCATGGGGGTCCTTAATAGTATTCATCAACACCTGTTTTCTTGATTATTTCAAATGGACCAATCCAGATGTTGTCCAATTTGTGCTTTCAACCAAAACTGTGCTGGTCATAGAATAGAATCAGCTCTCAATCTTTGAACTAAGATAGCCTGCTATTCCATAACTTATTGGCAGCTTGATTATTTATTTTTTTGGCTAAGCTGAATGAGTACGCTTCAGTTTGCAGCTTGATTAGTTATTCATTAGGATGGACAAGTAGCGTTGGGGGTCCATTCTGCCAGTATCTTCAATGCAGGCATAGAGCATTGTGGGTAGATCTGGGTGCTGTCCATATAGTAACTGAAAGAGACTCATCCCAATTCTGAGTGATAGCTGATGTTGTTGGAGAAGACAGCGGTAGAAAGGAGGGTACTTCAATTGATGGTCTATCCATTACTAGCTTCTAAAGTATGTTCACAAGTCTCCCATTGACCTGTTTGACCATAACACTGGATTCTGGGTGATATGGGGTCATTAGAACCCCGCGGATGGCCATCAATTCGCTGAGCTTGGGTAAAATATGAGAGGTAATGTTGGTCCATTTTCAGTAAGGATGAACTGAGGATAGTCATGTCACTGAATTATAAATTCCATCACAAACTTAGCCACTGTGAATGCCCCCAGATTAGGTATTAGCCATGCCTCAACTCACCTGGTCAAATGGTCAATTGCCACCAGAATATAATAAACCAGTTTGCATCAGTCAGCAGGGGCCCCATGACAATGATAGAAACCATTTGCGAAATAAAATGCGGTTTCACTAAATGGAACAAAGCCTTGTGGCGGAACGATTTTTCCTTTTGGAACTGGTGGTAGCAGGAATAGTTTTGAGAGCTTCAAAGTGCCTGCTTTTCCAGTAGTACCAAGGTCGCAACAATTCTGGGGTCTTTAATATTCCACCATGATTTACTTCTTGGTGCATGCTCATGATAATATTGGGTTGGGCGGAAGGTCATGGGAAATTCACAGTAGTGTCCCCAAACCGTTTGTACAGTTCACCATTCTTCTGGAATATATTGGCCCTTATTCCTTCTAATACCTTGATGACTTGAGGCGTTCATAGTCATATTTCTGCTGAGCATTTTATCATACATTATGTCGCTCAGGTCTGCTATAACTGCAATCACCATTAACCTTGATAAGCAATCTGCATTTTGGTGTTTAACTCCAGGATAGTGAAAGACTTTAAAATCGTAAGGCTGCAGATTGAGAGCCCATCAGGATAGACGTCTTTCAGGATCTCTGAGATTCTGCAACCAACGTAATGAAGCGTTGCCCAATACAACTTTAAACCTTACCCCATACAATTATTCCAGAATTTCATGTATGCGTAGATCACTGCTAAGCACTCCCGTTCTGTCACATTGTATTATGTTCATGGCAATTCAAGCTACAGCTGCAATATGCAACCAGATGCTCCTCCTCCTCATCGTCTTGTTGGGATAGAACTACCCAACGGCGGAAGAAGACGCACACATCTGGACAATAAACTATAGATCAAAATAAGATAATGTAGTACTGGCGTGCTGATTAATGCCATCTGAAGTGTATCAAAGGAGCTTTGGCAACGTTCTATCCATTAGAATGTGGCATTCTTTTTTAGTCACTCAAACAGCGGTCCTCCAATACAGCTGAATTGTAGATAAAGCGTTGGTAGTAATTGACCATCCCCAAAAATACCTGTACATCTTGTTTGCTGCATGGTGGGCACAATTCCCAAGTAGCTTCCATCTTGGCTGCTGAGACTCAAGACCCTTTGCATCTACTATAAAATCCTAGGTACTCCAGCTGGTCTTTGAAGAAGTGGCATTTATGAGGCTTGATCTTGATTTTGGCTGCAGCAAGCCGTTGGAAGACCTCCTCCAGATGGTTAAGATTCCCAGAGAATGTATGCAAAAAGACATTGATATTATCAAGGTACACAAGGATGCATGATAACTTCAGGTCACTGAGAATGATGTCCATAGCCCGTTGGAACGTAGCCATGGCGTTACACAGCCCTTGAGGCATATGGGCTGGTTGAAAAAGACCCTTGGACGTGATAATGGCGCATTTTCCTTTTTCACCATGTGCAACTCGATATGTCAGTAACCTGATATCAAGTCCAATACTGAGACACAACGAGCTCCCCCTAACTGATCCAAGGCATTGTCAATCCAAGGTGAAAAATACAAGTCCTTCTTGGTGATGCTGTTCAGCTTCTGATAGTCTATTACTACCCAGTTGGTGCCATGCTTATTTTTTATACTAATAATGGGTTAAGCCAATGGACTCCTTGATGGTTCAAGCACATCTTGCTTTAGTAGCTTTTTTATCTCCTTGGTTAATACTTCCTCATCTGCCAAGACAAGCGGATCAGCTGAGACCTAAGGGGGGATGATCCTCAGTGTCCAATTATGGACCACCTCAGAGAGCACCCTAATCGTGGTTGTCAACAGCAGTAGAAATCTAGCTTATGTGTTCTCGCTTGTGTTTACGCCGCTGGATCCCAAAAAGTTCATTATTTTAATAAAAAAACACAAATAAAAACTTGGATTTTTATGGGTTTTTATTAGCAGCACAGGGTAAGAAAGTAAAATTGATCCTTTTAGATATTAAACCAATCAGTATTTAACTGCTCACGGGATGAAATGAATTCTAGGATAAATTTGGAACAGCTTGTTACCATCTGAATTAGGAAATATGGAAGTGTAACCTATCAAATCTCAGATTACTGCTTCATTTAGGCTGAAAAAAGGATGATGAAGCAATATTGGCTAGAACGTACCCATGAGGTAATGACTTAATGATTTTCAGCCAATCCCCTTTGCGAAATTTTTTGCACCTTGGGGGACCCCCACCACGCCTATAAAAAGAGGTGGTTCCCACTAGGCGCTTTGAAGGACCTGGTTGTGGATGGGGGAGTACCACCCAATAAATGCCCCAGGGTCTACCGCATGGTCAGAGAATTTTGAATACTCAATCTCATGTTTATTGTCTGAGAAGATTTTTAAAATATTTTACACCAAATGGTGGGATTCCACCAAGAATTGGCAAGGGTTATTGGCCAATAATATCATTAGTATCATTAAAATCGTTTAACTTAGTATCATATACACGTAAATGGCCAATGTTTCCCCTTTTCAGCTGAATTCGACCCAAATCAATTTTATTTTTCAGCTTTGAGGGCAAATGTCCGACATCACTCCCTCAAGAATGTTGGGGGAGAATAGGGCCATATGAAATGGCGATGTACACGATTAATGATATTACCTGTAGCTAAAGATTTGATATAGTAATCATTTCCTCTCTTGGAAGTGATGGTGTAGGGACTCTCCCAAATTGATCCAAGCTTACCACTTCTAGAAGTAATGTGGTTATGGTAGTATAATACCATATTAGATACTTGGAATGTAGGCAGGGGGTTTGGAGCTCATTAACAGCCTGCCCTTCTTTAGCCACCGTTTTTACTAAATTAGTCATAGCCTCAGATTGGAGTTGGATGATGCACTGAGCCAATCTTTGTATAACTTTCTCAGGTTCCTCAATTCTAAAGGAAACTACATCTTTAAATAAGAGGGCAGGTATTCCTGGTTCCCGCCCATAAAAGACATAGAAGTGGTACATTTTCAAGATCTGGTGTCAGCTAATCAGTATTCATAAGAGCATTGGGTAAGAATTGATCCCAATGAAGTGGATCAGAGGATGCCATTTTTCGTAGAATGGAAACCATAGTTAAATTGGCTCTTACCAAGTTCTCATTTGTAGAGGGATTATATGGAACTGAGAAAATTTGTCTGAATTCGTGGATGTGGCTAGAATTTTGACTGCTCTAAAGGTGACTTTCTTACCATTATTGCAAAGTAGTACTTGAGGACAGCCATGTTGAGTAAAAATGTTTTGGTGTAAAAAGGTGGCTGTTGCCTTGGCAGTTTGAGCAGGAAGAGCCACAGCTTCCACCCACTTAGTGAAGTGTCCAATAGCTACTAGGATAGATTTGTTTCCACTAGTAGTCTGAGGAAGGTGACTAACTACATCCAAACTGATTGTGAGGAACGGTTGTTGAGGGGTAGCTGGTTAATATTGGTATCTAGCCTTGAAACTGGATTGCTTCTTACACATAAAGCAAGCTTCCAAAACGTCAACAATAGATCCCATCATTTACATCACTATAGTACCGATCCTTAATCCACTCATAGATTTTCTTTGCCCCTCCATGACCTAAATGTGAAGTGAGCTTCTAGGATAGCAGGTACATGTTCCAAAGGCTGAAGGTAAGGCAGCCATTTCGCCCCCACCTGCTTATACAACTTCTCGTTCTCCACTTTTGTGTTACGAGAGTTCAGGGCTAACATCTTCTGGATGGGCTCATCCTCATCCTCCCATTCATTGGGGGTCATTAAGAGGTCATATAACCTCTTTGCCTCACTATTATCAAAGTGAAGGACTGGCAGCTGATTCAATCCATCAGCAATCAGTGATGGGTCCCAACACAGTGTTCAATCTTCATATCATAATGCTGGAGATTTAGAGCCCAGTGAGCTAACCAGCCAGTAGGATCCTTCATGTTCTGTAACCACTTCAACATTAATGAGGGTTCCTCCAAAGTTAGCTGATAAGGCTTAGACCTCCTTGCGCTGGAAGGTGGAGGTTAGCTTTTGAGAAGTCTCAGGGTATTATCCTGGATGGTTTTCATGGTGTGGACCCGCTTAAGATGTTGAATTAAGCTAGCTAAGAAGCGATCACCGTCGCTGGCAGTGTCAATACCTTTGGGACACCCTAGAATTTGGCTGAGGTACGTTCCTCAAGTATGGTGGTTTCATCTACTCCTCCAGCGCTCAAATGATCAGGAACCTCTACCTCTGTGGGGGCTCCTAAAATATAGTAACTACGTCATCATAACCCCCTCAGATTCATCCTCAAGGGTATTTTCAACAACTTGCAAGGCCATGGTGGAGGTAGGGGAGACGGTCATAGGAGATTGAATAGTCTTAGGGCGCGCATTTATCAGCTTAGCTGGAGGGGAAGGAACACCGGCTTTAGTGAGCTTGTTGGAAGTATGGTATTTGCTACCTTACAGGTCTCTGATTCATAAGAAGGAGTGATAGCCTTTTTAAGACGCACTGAGGAAGCAGGTTTTGCAGGGAGGATAGGCACAGGTGAGCTCACTCACAACTGTCCAACAGGCGGTAGCTCCTCAATGGTGAGAGCTGAAGTTTTACCTCAGCTTCGTTTGTTGTGGCACATAAATAGAATTTTGCCACATCTTACAAGAGCCTCTTTGCTTTTGTGGATAGTTTAAAAGTAGCTTTTCACTGAGATGAGATGACTAGCTAGAGAAGGCTGAGAAGCTAACCCAGTTAACAGGGCGGCGATAGCATCATCAAGGGTAAGCATGTTTGAGGTTGACAACCTTTGCTCATTGAGGTAAATCGTTCAGCAAAGGCAATAGGCGATTCATCCTCATACATGCTAAGGCGCATAAAGGCCTGTTTTTCACTATGTAGACTCTGCTTTGATCCGAATTCAGCCAAAAGAGCCTCTTTAACCTCTGCCCAGGTGTACAAAGGGCTCAGGTAAGGAACTATCATCTCATGCACTAGGCGGCTTAAACAAGGAAGGATGTGTCGAACTTTTTATTTGTCCTTTGTGTCATCCATGGCAGCTTTGTAAAGGTACAAAAAGGAGGCAGAGCTCCCTTTACCAGGGATGTACTTGTCTTTAAAATGTGGTATTTTTGGGCGCTACTTAAGTTCATTGAGACAGGATAGAGTGCTTGTAAGTTGCTTTTTAAGAGCAACTAACCATGATTTAACGTGAAAAAATTATAGGGGAGGGTTACTCACGTTTTAAACCTCCATTTTGACGATTTTTTTGGTGTACAGGTGTCCCCTGTAATGAGCACCAATTTGTAGTAATTCAGCTTATGTTTGCTCAAATGTGTTTAATAAGCTGGATCCCACAAAAGTTTTGATAAAATTTGATAAATAAATGCCAATAAAAACTTGGATTTTTATGGGTTTTTATTAGTAACGTGGGGTAAGAAAGGAAAAATTATCCCTTTCTTTATTTTATTGATCAGTATTTAACTGCTCTCGGGTCAAAGAAAATAAGGATAAATTTGGAATGGCTTGTTACCATTTGAATTAGGAAATATGGAAGAGTAGCCTATCAAAGTTTGGATTACTGCTTTGTTTAGGCTTAGCGAAAGATGGGGAAGCATTATTGGCTATAATATAACCGTGAGGTAATGATCTAATAATTTTCAGCCAATCCCCCTTTGTGAAATTTTTTTGCACCTTGAGGGACCCCCACCACGCCTAAAAAGGGGTTGAACCACGCGTAGGTGCTTTGAAGGTCCTGATTGTGGCTGAGGGAATACCACCCAATAAATGCCCCAGGGTTCACCTCATGGCCAGAGTATCATGACTACTTGATCTTGTTTTATTATTACCTGAGAATAATCCAAAATCATGTTACTTCAAATGGCGGGGTTCCACCTAGAATTGTCCAGGTTCTTTTGGCCATTACTATTATTAGTATCATTGAAATCGTTTAACTTAGTATCATAAACTTGTAAATGGCCAACATTATCCCTTTTTAGCTGGATTTGACCCAAAACATTCTTATTTTCCAGATGTGAGGGCAAATGTCTGACAACAGCAGAAATCTCCATATATTTTTAAAATAAAGTTACCACCTAATTGTTCTGATCTTCCAATAAACCCATTTATTTTTCATGTAGTACCACCGCCATTACACAGGGCCGTAGATTGATGGGTAGACCAAATTAATCAAATGACCCAATTTCGTGAACCTAAAGGACCTCCTCCACAGGGGTCAAGTGTTAATATGACAATATTTTGTGCTAGCAAATATGCAGTGTTTCTTTTTGTATATTTTCTAGTAAAACCTGAATCTCTCAGTTCCCAACAGAATAATGCCATGAGCCACATGGGGCTCAAGCTGCAATTGTTGGTAAGGGCCAACAATTTTCCCATAAAGATTAATTGGTATTTCCACCTTTAACTTGGTGTTTAAAACTAATTGGTGGCTGTAGGGGATGGATATAGACCTGGCATTCCTGGAGACTATCCTTGATATTTGTATATTTGCTGGGTGAGAGTCCAGGTCTTTCTCTTTAGTCAATGGTAGCGCACCAAATTACACCATCACTATATGCGAGTTTGATATGTCCCAATTGCACCAGATCCTTTGATACTCCGCTGGAGATGAAATATATTGGAATTCGCTGCCCCAAAATTTCAAAGTTTCCTCTGTCAATTTAACAGCAGCAAAGTGTTGCATATCTGCTGTTCTGAACTACCAGGGTGTAACATCTGTTTGGTAGTCTATCACTGGAGCTACGACAACAATTGGCCCAAAATTCAGGTTCATAGCACTATACGCTCCCTCTGAGACTGTTCTTTTGGCTCTAGCAGACTCATACACCATACTATGATCTAAATCAGGTTTCATTGTCAACTTTGCCACCAACTTAATGGAAATTATGTTGACCAGGGCGCCCATATATATTATAGCATGGCCTTGGGGTTTGTCTACAACAATGTCACAGTATGTACATTCAGAATAAAAGAATTTTGACTGTTTAATATGTGGACATTTGAAAGAATCTTTTTTCCCAAGGAAACTCATAATCACCTCGCCGACTTTGGGTTATTCTTAGATGATAGCATCTAACAGAAGGGCGACGTTTACTCCTTTTAGAGAAGGTGCATCTGAGTATGGGTCCAGCTTGTCAGGGGAAACTTGGTCAAACATTTGACAAGCGTATGGCTTTGGTTTCTCCAGAGGTCCTTCTTCCAAAGCGACCTTGGCTTGCGCCTGTGTCAGTATGTTAACTCCTCCGACCAGATGCTTGTATAAGTTCTGTCATCATACTGAGGGGATTACACTGAACATACTATGATGGGTTCAGGTGGGACGTTTTGGTAGGGATAGCAGGGGTAGAGAGTCCCATCTCTACTCCGCTCCATCTTTTCCCTGGTAGTACTGATCCTGCTGTACGTAGTGAACCTGACGGTTGGAAGAGCTTCAGGCAAGGTGGCCAGGGTGACCGCATTAAAGAAAATTTACCCCATAGAATCTGCGTCCTTAGTTAATGTAAGATAAACCAGACAAATAGTTGGACTGTTGTCGTTCAGCGTAACCAAGGCCAGGTCAAAAGGTTGATTCCTGACAGTCAGCATTGTAATTTCTAGGTCAGAAGTTAAACTTCTGGGGATAACTCAGCTGAAGATGAGGCACAAAATTAGAATATGGTCAGTGGTTACTAGGAGGAATCAGAACAGGACAGGAGAAAAACTCCAATTAAGGAGGTCCAGTGATGGTGGCGGTATGTTTCCGCTCTGTGTTGGGCATAGGAAAGGTAGCAGATAAACGGCGCAGAAACTGAATGATTTTTGAGCATGGGTACGTCATCCTCTAAAATTGGATTCATGACATTGTAAAGCTCTCATTAGAACTTCACCGCGGAGTTCATGGAAATGCACACCTCAGATTCAGATAAAGTCCCCGCCCCAATTAACATATGTCCTTCCACCATTAATTGATCCGCAAACGCAGTGAGGGTCTCATTATGCTGGAACCTAATGTTCAAGAACTCAGCCTTCTGCTGCAACATCTTTGTAATACCTCTGAACAACTGCATCTCAGTATCCTCTACTTCTTGGTGTGTAATAGAACTTCTGGAAGATAGCAGGTGACTTGGTCAACACTCACAACATCCAAGGCGGATAAAACAATTTATGTTAATTCAGGATACTCCACCACAAACTAAATTTTTTTAAAGTATCTGTGGATATTCCCAACACAATCAAATGTTGGCAGCTTATCAACACAAACCTCCTCCCCCCGCTCATAACTGCAACCCTTTGAAGCTTACTGAGTAATGGGTTGAGACCCATAAGCAGTATCTCTACGAGTAGCTGGCTTGAAATGGCCAGTGGCACATGGCTAGTCAGCTGCTCCAGGGGTAGCGTAGATCTCTTCAGTGGTCAGGACTGCCATCACATGGGGGTTTTGTGGGGTTGTAACATAATCATTCCTAGAGCTGACATCATGAGTTGAGCAGCTCATGCTGAACACATGTTCACGAAAAGCTCCTTGGCTGGATAACCTATATTGTATTTGCCATAAAATAACCCTTTCTAAGAGACCCCTTGTCCTTCCGCTTCTAAATGGGGATGAGATGGGTAAAATGTGGAGTTCAACTTCCGCTCTGTGCAGTTTAGCGCTAAGTAGCGTCGTCTAGACAATTGGCAAGCTGCCTGTTCTGTTGTCCAATTATCTGCAACTGATTAACTATATTTTCAAGTTAATTTATTACATCGTCACACTCCTGAAGGTGTTCCTATTGTTGTTTAGAATTGCGTTCACAAAAAGTAAAGTTTCTGCAGTTTCTGCAAGTGCAGCGGATTGGGAAGATTCCCTTTGGTGCAGGCCTAATATGCCATGGTCAGTGACTGGAGAATTTTTTTTGTGACTGTTTAATGGGCCCCTGTAGTGGGCACCACTGTTATGATTATGGTAATATGAGTAATATATGCTGAGTGGGTAGCACAGGGTGAAAGCCCACTGAGTAGTAGATAGGCAATATGAAGATCGTCAGTCCTCAAGAAAAACTTAATAAATTAATAAATATGAAGCAATAGCTCCAATGACACCACTTATATTTATTATATAATATATAGTGGATTCCTTCTGCTCCAATCACTTCTTCCTATATACAATCCTCTAGTTTCAATACTCTCATCTTGATTATATAGCTGCAACCTTATATTATACAAACCCTTTTGCTTAGACTATTTAGTTCCGCCATATTCTCATTGGCTCTGGAAGAGTCTACTATTCCTAAATTTAATATCGCCTTACACAATGCGATCTACTAATTCTTTGTCATACATTGACATTGCCTTATTTCCTGATTTAAAGCGATCCAATTAATATTTGTCCAAAGCTTGGTGTCACTTTATCGCCTTATTGCAAGGCAATCTCATCAATATTATACTACTCAGGTTGGCCAATCTCACCTAATCCGCCATAGCTACTAGAGCTTTATCATCCAGTCGTATACAAATCTCAACATACCTTGAGAATGAAAACAACAAATGCTATACTCCTATTACAAAATTAATCATTAAGACAGGTTTAACGCTTTAAATCTTTGAGAAGTTAGATGAAGAAGTTGTCAGCCCATGAGGAAAACAAGAATTGAGCCATATATAGTGCCAGGGATAATTATGCAGGGACATGGAAAATAAGTGTGCTGACTAATCTGGTATAAAACTGTTGATGAGGCTAACAAGTCATCAATTTTCTACATTTAATCCCAATGGCAGAGATCAGTGAATTCTATAATTTCATAACTTTGACCAAGTTGGGATTACTGGTAAAAGATGATGATGGGGTTAACATTTTGTCAATTGAGAGAATCTGACTGAAGTATCAGAGCAGCAACAAGAAGATATGCTTGATTTATTTGAGAGATATTGGGAAATATTTTCCCAAGAAGGCCATGACTTGGGATGCGCAAAGAATGTGATCCACACGTCAACACTGGATGTTAACTTTTGGCAGATTTGGTTGATTCCGCTGAGCTGGTTGCAGAGGTTAAAACCCATTGGACAACAACAGAGAGATATAATGATTGCTGGTAATCAATAAAATAATAACAAAAACTTAAATAAGGAGCTATTGCCCATTAATACCAATTTATTTAATATATAAGCTAATGACTACTTCTGTTAACCCTTCCCTACTTCCTTACTTCACAAAAGACCTCCTTTCCTCTTTTCCACGTTCAACTCTTGATTTTTGGTAATTCTAGTCAGTTTCAGCCCTTCCGCTTAGTAATTCTCTAATCACTACAATTTTAGAGGGTTCTGTAAGTCTTGGAAAGGAGTCTCTCCATCTGAACCAGGATTAATTCTTATTCTGCTTTAAAAAGTAACGGAAGCTGAAACCCATGACTCTCACCTCCCAAAGAGATTTAGCTCATGTGGTGGATGAGAGATGGGTAATGGCGTACCCTCTAAGAGTTGCAGCCCCTTTAAGTGGCCACTTCCGCTGAGCTGGTGGAGTTTATTCAGAGAGTTTGACAGGGGGTAGAAATTGTGCAAAACGCCCCAAAACTTCTGAGACCCCGCTACTATGTCCAGACCACACCTGTCCCAACAGGTATGGAGGTGGTTAACCCCTTTTCAACTACTGGGACCAGACCTATGTGGTTTGGCTTTAGGCGCAACCTGTCGTACATCCAAACTTTGCTGCCATAGAAAATGCATGCACATGACAGAAAAAATTAATTTTGAGTAACAGGCCTAAAACGAATTTGGTTGGGCGTTCCAGACCAAGTTGGTTGAATTTTAGGTATGGGAACCCAATTTGAATGCTTGGTTTAAATTTATTCTTAATGGAATTTTCATTATTATCTCAATTTTCCTCAGCAAGCTTATAAGCAGCTGTCCCCAACAGGTACCACTGTCGCTCCATTTTCTTATTTTATATCTTTTTTAAGTCAATAAAATTCTCAGAGAAAGCAAATACTTTGACTTTAAATACTTTTTGAAAAATAAAATGGGTGATGATCCCTGATATTAATACCCCCTGTTTGGTTCTCATGGCCAGTTTTCTTATATTCCATAATTCAATTATGGATTGCTATGCCCATGGCATTCTGGCTTGGGCTTTGGCTTGTAAAGCAATCAGAATTTTAGGTTAGACTGAATATTTTTTAGCACGTTCCATTAAATAATGGAGTGACCAATAACTCTCACCCTATCCATCTCACCATTAGGGTGGGGTGTCACATGAGTTTTACCATACCTGTTCAAGCCCCTTTCCAGTTGGCCATGTCCAGCTTCGTCCTGGGCCCCACATATCAGGACGTTCAAGTTCCAGCGAGCCACACTGAATTATTATAATATTTTTTTCATTTTAATGGTTACCGCCATTAGTTCAGAAATACCAAAAACGCTCACCTACAAGCAGAACCAAGCCGGTTTCCTGTTACCTGTATAGATTCATCTGCATGCACATTGGGTGTCATTTGAGGCCTTGGTAGACATAGGGGCATCAGGAAAATACATGAGTTTGAATTTATAGCATCAGTTGGAATTGGGCTTGTATGTCAGTTTATAGGTTTGGTTACATCTTCCTCCAGGCAGTCATCTTACAAGGTGCGTCGTCCAGTCCCATTTTAAATGGGCAATTAAAGATTCTGTGGTTATTTCTCAGCCATACCTGACTTTGTATTTCCAGTTATCTTTGGTGTGGGTTGTTGTTAACGCCAACAAGTGAAGATTGACTTGCCTTCAAATATGTTACTCTATGAAAAATCTCAAGTTGGTGGTGAACTCCTGCTTCTTGACACTTTAGGTAAAGCGAGGAACAAAAAAATCATTTCCACTCACATTACACCCATGGACTTGCCTCACGATTATTCCCATCTCTGTCAGCGAACAAGGGAATTTTTGATATAAAAAAAGATACTTAACTTATGCCACATTCAAAGTATGACCTTAAGTTCCATACGTCAGTGAAAGTGGTTAACATCAATTGAACACACTACCCTAATATGTGGAAGAAACTGCGGCCTTGGATGCGTGGATTGATGACATGCTTGCGAAGGGTTGACTCTTTAAGAAGATATCTCAGGTTGTCTCCCCTATTATGTTTGCAAAAAGGTGGATGGCACACTGCACCCTTGTGTGGATTATGGTCACCTCAACAACGTCACAGTCCATGCCCCATACTCACTTTCGCTGAAACAAACAATTGTCTAAGCCATTTCAAAGTCAGGAGTATTTCAAAACTTGTTCCGTTAGACCCTTCAACCAAATCTGGGTAGCCTAAGATCAGGAATGGATTACCTTTATTTGAATGAGGCGGGGTATATTACAATACCATGTGATGCCTTTTGGGGTAAAGGATGCGCCTGCTATGTTCCAGCAGATGATTGACGAAATGCTGGGTGACCTGTGTACCACGTGCGCTGTGGCTTATATTGATGACATCCTCATCCACTCCCCAACACACAACAGCATGCTTTAGATGTGGAGGCCGTGCTTGCCACGCGCCACAAGGCGTGTCTATTTGTGAAGCCATCAAAGTGTGAGTTCTTTTGCGATGAGATCACTTTCTTGGGTAATCTGGTACTAAAAGATGCTTATGCTATCCCACCTTGTAAACTCGAGGCTACTCTCAATTGGCCTACCCTGATGACCCAGAAGCAATTGTGGAGTTTCTTGGGTACCATCATTTATAAAGACTTTCTCCTGCCCTCTTACAGCTGGCCTCTCCGCTGCAACCCTCACTGGTAAGAACATTCCTTTTTATTAAACCTCAGAATGCCAGAAGTCATTTGATGCTATCAAAAAGGTGTTAATTTCCCCACCTGTGCTCAAGCATGTCGATGCAGACAAATCCTTCATTGTTTCACGTGAAACTTCTTCCGTTGCAATGGAAGCAGGTTTGTTGCAGCAACGGTGATGTGGAGCACCCTGTAGCATATTTTTTTCCCGAAAATTCACATCCACAGAGAAGAACTGGGCTATCTATGACAAGGAGCTGGCGGCTGTTTCATGGGCGCTAACCCATTGGCGTTACCTCCTGCAGGGCGCTTTGCATGAGGTGACAGTATGGACTGACCACCAAACCCTCATGTACTTTTGCAAAACGCAGAAACTGGCACACCATCAAGCCCAGAAATACCATGACCTATGCAGTTATTAATATCAAGTGCGAATTTGTAAAGGGCTTGTTAAATGTTCTACACAATTTTCTGAGCCAAAACCTTGCCTTATGTCCCACAGAGGTGGAGGAGCAAGAGCTCACCAACAAATTCCGCCATCCCAAATTTTAACCATTGCCAGCATATAATTATGTCAGTAGATCCTGAACTATCCAATCCTTTGTCTGCTTGCATTTTGGACAACCAGATGACTTGTCCTGAAGGATTGGAGTTATAAGTGCAGCTTACAGATCCAGGACACAAGTGCTCCCATTACTCGTTAAGTGAAGAAGTCATTCTGCTTTAGTCACAGTTGTGGGTGCCTCCTCAATTTCATACTGAAGTGATTCCCACAATAATTCTACGGCAGTTGGTCACCCAGGAGTGAAAAGTGTCTCAACTTGGTGAAGTGGTTTTTAATTGGCCTGTAATCTCTAAAGATACTCCTGCATGGATAGCAAGTTGCGTTATTTGCGCATGTGCAAAATCAAACCATTCTTGCTGTAATGATTTTCTTCACCCCCTGCAACAGGCTGAGGGGCCATGGACGTCAGTGTCTGTTACTTTATTGTTGAGCTTCCTCCCTCAGATGGCCATAATGCGATTATTGTTGTGGTAGATAGATTCACCAAATTTGCTCTGTATATCCCCTGCTCAACTTCCATCACCTCTGAGGAGACCGATCACCTGCTTGTCTGTCACGTCTTCTCCATATTTGGTTTACCCCATTAGATTGTAAGTGATAGGGGTCCACAATTCATGTCTCACTTTTGGACGGCTCTTCTGTCTATCCTGAAAATTAAACCCTGCCAGTACACAGTGTACCACCCCCAATTTGATGTCCAGACAGACTGAGTAAAAAAATCCTGGAGCAGTACCTCCAATGTTATGCCACTGCTGTGTAGGACTCCTGGGCGGACGATCTTTCATCGGCTTAGTTGCTTACACAATGACACACACGCCTCTACAGGATTTTCACCATATGAAGCAACATTGAAGTGCAATCCTTACTTCTCTCCTGGACCCTGTCTTTGTCCTGAGGTTCCCGTGGTAGCGGAGCATGCTCAACAAATCCAGGCCACTCAGTACCTGATCTGCAAACATCTTACCTAAAAAATTGCTTATAATAAGCATTTTCTTACTGAAAGCACCTACCCGCTCCTGATTTCAAAGTGACTCACAGTTAATGCTTGACACCTGCCACCTGCGCATCAAGGCCCCCTCACAGAAGTTTGCATGTTAGCAGTCAGGTCCACATGAGGTTGTTGAAGATCTGGGTAATGGCTCATTTTGTTGGCACTCCCTTCCCACTGGAAACAACATCCAGTGTTCCTCGCTTCCCTGCTATCCCCCTTTTATGGTACCCCACCTGCTGCCCCTGAATCATTCATTTTGGAAGAGTCAGTCAAGTTAGAGATAGAAGTGATCTTGGCATTGCACCAGTCCCGCTGCTTGAATCAGTACCTTGTGGCTTGGAAGGGCTTCCCTTATTATTGAAACAGCTGGGTCAGTGCTCAAGATTGAGCCAACTGTTGTGAGTTGGTAAAAGAATTCCATGTGGTGCACCCTGAAGCCCCATTCCCTCATTCTAAAATTGCAGCAATCATGGCCATCAAACATCCCAAGGCCTGCAAGTCTGTTGCGCTGGCTTTGTTCCCAAGTGGTGGTGCTTATCCCCATCCTAAAGGAAAGGGTAATGTAAGTCTTGGGAAGGAACTTCTTCTTCTGGACTGGGATCAATTCCCATTCCTTTCTAAAAAAGGGGTGGAAGCTGACACCCATGACTCTCACCTCCCAGAGCGATTTAGCCCATTTTGGTGGATGAGAGATGGGCAACGGCGTACCCTCTAAGTGTTTCAGCCCCCTTTCAGTGGCCTCTTCCGGTGAGCTGGTGGAGAATATATAGAAAGTTTGCCAGGAGGTGGCAGAATTGTGCAAAACGCCCCAAAACTTCTGAGACCCCACTATTGTGTCCAGACCACGCCCGTCTCAACAGTTATGGAGGTGGTTAACCCCTTCCTCACCAACTGGGCTCAGCCCTATGTGGCTTGGCCTTGGGCGTTACCTGCCATAAGTTCAAAACGTCGCCGCCATAGCAAATGCATGCATATGATAAATATATAATTTTGAGTAACAGGCCTAAAACGAATTTGGCTGGGCTTTCCAGACCCAAGTTGGTTGAAAATTAGGTCCACAAATCCAATCTGACAGTTTGTTTCAAATTTATTCCCGTTGGCAGTTGCATTTGCATCTCAATTTTCCCCAGGAATATATAAGCAGCGGTCCCTAACAAGTACTAATGTCACTCCATTTTCTTTTTCTAAATCCCTTAAAAATCAATAAAATTCTTTAGAGAAAGCAAATACTTTGGCTTTTATAAACTTAATTTTAATAAAATGGGGAATGATCCCCAATCTTAAAACCCCCTGGTTGGTCCTCATGGCCAGTTTTCTTATATTCCACACATTAATTTATTCATCTATGGCCAATACAATATGGCTTGGGTTTTGGGTGGTAATGCACCAGAGTTACAGGCCAGAATAAATTAATCTTCAGTATTCTCCATAACAGTTTTGTTCTATCATTAAAGTTTTGGCAAAAATTACAAAGATTGCTGAACTATTAGTACCTTGATCAATTTGCTCCATTGACATATCTACCATTCATATTTTGAGCTCCCCTCAACTCATAGATTTTGTTCCGCTGGATATCTAGCTTATCGTCCAGTCATATCAACTCCTTGACATTATCCCCCTTGACTCGACAATAAGCTCTTATTGCTTGTATGACCAAAGGAACTTTGCGTAAAATTGGTTGTAATCCAACCACCTTCAGGTTTCTTGTTGGTGTAGGCTTAATACCAGTCTTCTCGATTATTTCAAATGGTCCAGTACAAATGTTGAAATCTATTTTCCTTCCAAATCCATTTTGGTCGTGGAACATGGCATGATCCTATAGAGAAATGTGGAAGTTTGCTACGCCTCCTTTGTCAGCCTCCTGATAACAAATCTTCTTAGCTAAGCTGAAAGAATAAGCTTCCATTTGTATCTTGATCAAAGTGTCCGCCAAATTGGTCAGATAACGCTGAAGTTTTACTCTGCCAGTATCCTCCACACAGGAGTAAAGCAAAGCAGGCAAAGCCAGATGTCTTTTATAGAGCAATTGAAAAAACTCTTGCCTGTCAACGAGTGGTAACTGATATTATAAGCAAATATGGAGGTGGATAGAAGGGTAATCCATTCAGATGGGTGATTCTTTATAAGATTACGTACAATGTTCATCTAACGTTCCGTTGACCCATTCCACATTTCATTAGATCAGGGTGGTAGGGTATAGTCAAGTCCCCGCAGATTTCCATTAGTTTGTTCACCTTGGGCTGGACATGTGGTATACTTTTGGTTCTGTTGACCATGAGGATGAATTGTGGACAGACATGTCACTGTATGACACACCATGATAAAAAGAAGATGGCGGTGACAGCCCCTAATTAGTGAAAGTTCTTGCTTCCACTCATCTTGTCAAATGATCAATTACTTATATATACTTAGAGAAGTTAGCGCCAGTCAGCAGAGGGCCCATCACATCAAGGGAAACAGTATGCATACGAAATGAGGCTTAACCAGATGATAGGTGGTCTTCTTGTGGAAAGGTTTCTCCACTTGGCACTGGTGACAACACGCAACTGTTTCAAGCACGTTGTAATGCATGATCTCCCAATAGTAGCATGGTTGCAAAAACTCTTTTGTTTTCTGAAACTCTCCATGACCTACCTCTTATGATCATCCACAATAATTGTTGACCTAGCGGAAGGTTTTGGGAAACTCAGCATAAATTTAATTTGCTTATATAGTTCCCCATTGCGCAAGAAGTTATCCCTTTGAAGCCCATCCAGAACTTTGATCACCTGTGGCGGCAAGTTGTGATATTTTACTACAGTCATATTCTCACACATGATGTGATCCAAATCCACCATATGACAATCGTTAGTAATTGCTAAAGACAGTCCGCATTCTGATGTTTTGCCCCTGGCCAGTGTACTATCTCAAGGTTATATGCTTGGTGCTTCAGAGCCCATCGTGAAAGATACCCTTCTGGTTCTCAAAGATTCTGCAGCCAATGCAAAAAGGCATAATCTGTTACCACTTTGATTTTATCCCATGGAGGTAGACCCAGAACTAATTATATGCATATGTTACCGCCTATCACTCCCATTTTGTCACAATGTAATTCTGTTCTGGGCATTTTATGCTTTGGCTACAGTACGTGACAGGATGCTCCACACCGTCATCATCTTTTTGGGATAACACCTATACAGTGGAAAGAGAGGCGTCTATTTTTACAATAATTTCCTTCTCAAAATAGGGTATTGCAAAATGGACGCTAGCCAACGCAATTTGTAAGACATCAAAAGCATTTTGAAAATGTTTGGTCCAGACAAAGGTAGCGTTTTTCTTCATTAATAAAAAGAGCGGCTCCAGCACCCACTTTTCTTTCCCATAACAATAACATCAGTTACTAAGATTTGATTCCAGCAGAAATTTTTGATAATCACACAGATGAGATGAGCAAATTCAACAAATCCCAACCAAACTGGGCAAAATTCGTATCTGGAAATGGCCAAAACAGTGCACCAAAGGGCAAAAAACGTTCTGGAGGGGGATTGGGAGTCAACGCCTCCAAAAAGCCACAAACCCAAACCCAAACACCGCCTGGGTTTGTGGAGTTCACCACAAAAAAAATTAATATATGGAAATACTTATGCACAGCCCCTATCAAAAGTGGAACATTGGCTCTGACTTCTTAGGGGTAGAGTCCCCAACTCAGTAAGAGAAGGTGGGTGAAACACAAGCCTCCCTTTTTCCCCATGCGGTGTACATTACCACTTACACCATCCACCGCGGCTGGATTTATATGGTTTTTGAAACTGAAGAGGATACAGACGCCACAGCAAAAGTCTGTATTGAAATTGCCCTCCCCAAGGGAAAACAAATTGTACATGCCTCATTCACCAGATGGAACAAAGCAAATACTTTTTTCATCTCATTTGACTCACTCCCCACCAACCTTCCCCACAAACTAATTGAGTATGAACTCCAAATTGTCCTTCAGAGCTATGGAGAAATCAAACAACTATAATTACAGTAATCCATTTGACGCCAAACCTGTGCACAGAAAAGACAATTGTTATGATCAACCCAGTCCCCAATGTATCCATAGACCTAACCAAAATCCCAAGTATCATGGTGTTTCACCTCCCAGACAGGGATTGTTAAAGCCATTCCACATAACATGGAATGTGCACCGCCCATCTGCAACCATTGCACTGCATTGGGGCACAAGGAACATACATGCCCCGTGAAGGAGGGCATCTTGGCCTGGACTTCTGTGATGACACTATGGACGAAGATGAAGAGACTTTAGTAAAGATGGTCAACGCCAACCACACTTTCCTCAGGGGAGAGGACAGGCACTACAACCTCATAGAACCAATATCACCCAAACTATGCAAACAGGTACAGAAGTTCTGCAAGTGGGCAGCAGCCAAGGCTGCATCACTCGTGACCTCCTCCATTGACTCAGACAAAATCCTGGAGGACAGAGAGGAAATTGGCCGAGTTAGCCAATCATAAAAGAATTCCCAAGCCAAAGAAGCCATGGAGGATATCAACCGAGCCAAAATAGTCAGAAAAGACAACTTATGCTGAAAATTTTCTCAACAATATGACTAAATAACCACATGATCTCAATCAAATGAACTTACCTGGGCAATTAGACTTCACTATAGGTGAGACAGCAGGGCCCAGAACTTCAAAATCAAACTCTAAAATATCAGAAACCAATCAGCACACCAATCCAAATCTCACAAAATCATGTGCGGAAAAGCTTAATATAAACCATAAATCCAACAAAACCAGCTTTAAATAAACACAAGGTAAGGAACTGGACAACGCCTCAAAGTGGACTGGCTTAATCACGCGGAGCAATTTTAAGGCAACGAGCGGGGGACTAGGGCTGGAAGGCCCACCCAACCGCTCCTGAGGCGCTGCGGGCACTTCAGTGTCAATAGGGACGCTAAACATCGCAGGAGCCAGGGATCAAGCATCCCAAGCCAAAAAGCTGGACTTCCTGGGTAAACCCCCTCTAGACATCTTGACCATACAAGAAACCCACTGTCTACAGGGGGAAGAGGGATCCTAGTTGGACAGGGTATCACCATCTCAGTCAGTATGGACGTCCCATTGTGGGGTGGTCGTCAAAATAACAAAGAATTAAATATTGCTAAATTCTCTTTGTATCTGCTCAGCTACATCCTGACCACAACGATCACAAAGAAAGAGGCCACAATCTCAATAGCATGCATCTATGCACCATGTACCGCAGCTGAGAGGAAACAATTCCTCAAAGCCATCCTGACGCTCAACCTCCCACCAGAAACCATTCTGCTGGGCGATTTTAACTTCTGGGACAACCCCACCACAGACTGATGAACCAACCTCAGGGGATACCCACCGTGACACATTGAGTTCCACATGATGAAGACATCCCTTGGCCTGTATGACACCCTCCCCCCAGGTCTCCACTCCTCCCCCACATGACCTTCCCCAGAATATGCGAGGAAACGCTCATCATAATTAGCTGCATCAATCACATCCTCACACTAAAATCCTGTCGCTCATTTATTTCTAACTTCGCTACAAAATAAGGTCAATTTCTCTGACCACTGACTAGTTTTGGTGCATCTCACACTGACCCGCACTCAAACATAGACGTCGCCCTGGAGAAAGCTATACCTGGAGAGCATAAAATTACCTGAAGTCTCCGACTTGGTTGAGCATGAAGCTATGAACCCAGAATTTGCAACCTCATTCATATCAGATCCTAATGAAACTTGGGAAAAATTTAAATCGAAACTAATAAAAAAACTCGCCATCTTGCCTTGCACAAGTACACTACGGACACAGCCACAAACAGGCGCACCTTGGCGGAACTAGACCACCTTGAGCTCAACACCCTGAAGTCCGGCTACAGCACCAACTGGGAGTGCAAATGGGCGGAATTCTACGCCTGCCTAAACGCCCTCATCTATGAACACCAACACAGAATTAAAGTATTGTGGAAAGGTAAGTACATAAAAGAAAGTGAAACCTGTTCAGCATATTTCTTCCACCAATAATACTCCCAAGACAACATTCCCCAGTGCGCACAGGTCTGCAAAGCTGATGGCACCGTGGCAACTGACCCAACGGATGTCAAGGTGGAAATACATTGCTATTACACTAAACTTTATTGCGACACCCCATCTGACTCCCCAAAAATAAAAAATATACACACCGCCAGAATACAGAGTGCACCACTGGACTATAGTCCTCTAAACCTGATAATGCAGGAGGATCTCTGGTAAGCAGTTTGCGGTGCATCACTTAGGAAATGCCCAAGCCTTGATGTGATACCCTATGAATTTTATAAAAAATATATTAAACAAATCGCCCCCCAACTCTTAGCATCAATGAACCAGTGCCTGCTAGAGACACGCCTCCTGCCTGGAGGCCAGGACTCCTATGTCATTACCCTGTTTAAAAAGGGTGACAGACTGGACCTGGCCAACTGGCGCTCTAACGCACTTTCAAACACTGACACAAAACTACTTACAAGGATTCTAGCTACCAGATTAGGCAAATTAGCCTCTAAAGCCCTATCACCAAATCATTTTGGTCTTACACCAGGGCTCTCCATCTGGTCTATTATGCACACTATCGCTGATATATGCTAGTCCAAAGCAACTGGAGCCCTGGTATTCATTGACCAGGAGAAGGCATACGACCGCATTAGCTGGCCATACTTGAAGGCATGCCTAAGCGCCTTCAATCTCCCACTTAGATTCATTAAATGGGCGATGCTACTCACATAATTCGCATCTATGGCTGTGTGGCCCTGGCTTCCTAATCCGACAAGATCACACCATGCAGAAGGCTCAAACAAGGGGACCCCCTCAGCCCACTATTTTACAACTTAAGCTTTGATTTACTCATCCGCGTTTTTGACTCACGCCTCATGGGCATAACTGCACAAGGCCAGCCCCCAGTCAAGATACTAGCCTTTGCGGATGAGTGTGTGACAGGTATAGCTAACAATAATGACGCCTGACAGTTGGAATGAACCATAGAGGAATACTCCATTGTGAGTAATGCATCACTCAATAAAAGGAAAACAGAAATAATCCTCCTAGACAAATTTATTAATAACTGGACCACAACACTCAAGACTCAAAAAACCCCAAGACGAAAAAGCCCACTCATCCTACCCTTTGCATCACCCCCACCACCACCCCTGTCCGCCACCTTGGGATATGGCTGGAAACAGGGGGGTATGCCAATGATATGATTGATAATATTATACTACAATGGGAATCCAACTGAATCACCTCACTCAAAAAAATCCCCGGAGGTAATGGGGTGGGTAGCAGTGGCCAACTCGCTCATCCTCCCGATGCTGTGGTTCCCACATATGCAATCCCCTTTTTGCCCACCTTCATAACATCAATCCGCGCGCTTATCCAGGGCTGGCTGTGGCCTGGATCCTGACCACCCATACGGGTGAAAATGATATTTGGACCACGCTCCAGCAGAGGCATGGGATTAATAGACTTTGAGAGTCATGCCAACCAAATCCTGGGCACCTGGATAGAGGAAGTGCTAACCCTGTACCTCCCACAACAGCACTGGTCTAGAGAAGCGAGGGCCAATTTCGCGCAGGCGCTCAAAATACCTAACCTACACAACCCATCCAGCCTACTAACATACCTTGGTAACTGCCCCAATGCAGCTGGCCCACATGGAACCCCCCTCACTTTAAATGCCTCCTCCGCACCATCTGTCACAGGGGATGGACCGTGGCTAACACTGGCGCTGTCCAGGGATGGGGAAGACCCATATTACTTCATGATAAGAAAACCAGAAGGCCACCCCCAGAAATACATACTCGCTACAACCCCAACCATCACTAGAATCAACTACCTAGACGCTTTGGACATCACCTACGACCTAGCTACACAGAAGGCAATATGGAGGCTGACGCACCATCCACTCCTCCAGCTAAGGGTAAGAGCCGTCACCTGGCGCTGCCTGACAGGGCCTATAGAACAGTGGACCAAACCCATTCCCTCCATGCAACCTGCGCAGTATGTGGAGGGGAGGGCTCCCTACACCACCGCCTAGAAACCTGCCTCCCATCCAGAGCCATATGGCGGAAAGTTGCGCGCCTGCTTAGGATCCAAGACCAGGAATTCTCTATCTCAAGGAGCCTTCTCACACTCCAGCTCAAGTCCCCAATTCTGTCTACCCTCCACTTCCTAAAGGTAACCATCACAATGTGGACAAAATACACTATTGCCTTGGATGCGTTCAAGGGTACTGTCCCAACCATCCATGAGGTAATCAGTAGATTCCACATCCACTTACTGTAACACTTCCAAGCCTGGCTTTATGGATACATGAAGCCAAGGCAACAGAGGCTCATAGAGTCATGTTTCCCACTCTGGTTCCTCCACATGGACCCCTTCCTCAACAACTACTCCATAGCAAGGGAAACCCTCTCAGAGTAGCGCACCCCCACACCTGGCGGTTCCAGCTGGCAACAGGTTTTCTAGTATACCCCAGGGTGCCCAATCCTTTCTTATCCTCTATATCTTTCACTCCCCCATTTTCCTACACATGCATTGGTACTGCCCATCCCCTGGTCGGCTTGCCTTGGTTAAATAATAAAAATAAACAAAAAGAGCGGCGCCCCAATACAGCTGGAGTTTTGAATGAACTACCAGTAGTACCTGACCATCCTCAAAAACACCTGGATATTCTGCTTATTTCCTGGCCAAGTCATCTTGCATATAGCTTCCACCTTCACTGGCTGAGTTCTAAGCCCTTTTTTGTCTACCACAAAATCGAGATATTCCAGTTGCTCCTTAAAAGGTGGCACTTGTGAAGCTTGATTTTTATGTTGGCATCAGCGAGTTGGCAGAACACTTGTTCCAGGTGATTGAGATGTTCTGTGAATGTATGTAAGAACACATTGATATCATCAAGATATACTAGAATGCAATACAGCTTTATGTTACCTAAGATAGTGTCCATAGCCTGCTGGAATGTAGCCGGGGCATTGTATGAACCCTGTGGCATATGTGTAGGCTGGAACAACCCCTTAGAGGTGATTAAGGCGCACTTCTTTTGTTCTGCCATTGCAACTCAATTTTCCAGTACCCTAGGACTAAGTCCATAGCCAAGAAATATTTTGCACTGCCCAGCCAATCTAAAGCACCATCAATTTGTGGAAGTGAGTATGAGTCTTTTTTGTGATTATTTAAGCTTCCAGTAGTCAATTACTAATTGGTTGGTGCTATCCTTTTTCTCAACAATTAGCACCAGTGAAGCCTAGGGACTCATTGAAGGCTCTAACATCCCGTGTTCAATCAATTTATCTATCTCCTCAGATACACCTTCTTCCGCTTCCTTTGAGCGATGGATAGGCTGTGACCAAATGGGAGGGTGATCTCCTGTGTCCAACCAATGCACAATTCCACTTGCACATACCAAATTATGGTCATCAGATGAAAAAATGCCTTGGTATTTTTCAAACAGATCTATCACCCTGTCCTTCTGGTCCTCTAACAGCCCAGTTAGAGCCTCACGTGGAACCACAGTCATTATTTTGGATGAGCTTTTTATAAAGGGTACAAAGTCTTCCAAGAACCAAAGTCATGTATTTGGTGGACCTCATCAATAGAGCTCAGATGCAGATAAGCCACCACTTGGTTCCTTTAAACCTTCATAGACTCCTTCTGCAGGGTTTCTATAAACACCTTCACTTCCTCCTGCCCTAGTAACAGAAGACCAGGAGCCACATGGGTTCTAGATGTGTTTGTTGGTATGGCCCCATAATTTTTTCCATATAGCCCTTCAGGGATGTCTATTTCAGGATCTTTCTTATTATTACCTGATGCCCCAAAGGTATGCTAAAAGCGCTTGCAGCCTTTAGTGGGATACCATTGTACTCGTAAATCAGGTCATGAAGAGCTCAGGTCCTTTGCTTCATCTGCCAATAGAAAACAGGAATCACACCATCGCTATACACAAAAATATTTTGACTGGAGTGGATTGGTTCTTTTGGGACTCCATTAAAGTTAAAATAGATAGGGATCCGTTGTCCCAGAATATTAACTATTTCCTCCACCATATTGATCACCTCCATTAATCACCACATGAGCGCGGCCCTTCAGCATGTTGTAGATATTATTAAGCAGAACCGCCGCAGGAGAAGATTCACTGACTGAACTAAAACTTAGAGGCGACGCTCTGTAAGCGCCCTCTGACACAGTGCTATATGCCCCCGGAGTCCTATACACTACTTAGTGTTCCACATCAGGCTTCAGTGGAAACTTAGCCAAGAGCTTGGTGGATATAATATTGATGGAAGCGCCAGCATCTACAATCGCCCAGATTTTTTCTTTATTGTATTAAAATACCACAGTATGTACACTCCAAATAAGAGGAACTGTTGTTGTTTATTAAATGAACATCCAAAAGCTTTTGGTTATTTAAAAAAATGATAATATCGGTTCCAACATGAGGATACTCCTGGGCAACTTTCTCTAATAGAATCGCCACGTTCACCCCCTCTCAGGATTGTGACATTTTTTGAGGGTCCAACTTTGACTGTACCATTCCGCTCAAGGATTTGCCATGCGTACGGTTTTTGCACATATTGGAGGAGCTCTGAGTCTGTGTTATTGGGGTCTCTCCCTCAGTTTTAGGCCAAGATATCATAGGGGATTTGGTGATATAAAATATCAGGGTGAGTACAGGGACTGAAACAAAGCAACTAATGGAATTTATCAAGGACAAATATGCTTGAATTAGCATAAGTAGAGCGTCCTGTCTCTACTCGCTTGACCTTTTCCTATTTTATTAGGGAAGCTGGTACTTCATGGACATTCAGTTTGCCTGGACAGCTAGCCGCATAATGGCCTCTTTGGCTGCATGAGAAACAAGCATTTTTATACAGCTCTCATCTCTGTATCACACCCAAATGTCCAGATCATAAATTAAATGATGGATTGTTTATCAGCCAAGGACGATCTGGTTGAGAATAATGGGGACAGAAAGGACCCGCCAGAGCATTAAATGGCCGAAGATTAACCAACAATTATACTCAATCTTTGGTGTCCATTTCCTGATGAGGATTTGGTAGCAGTTGCAGGGGCTTTCCATTCCATATTGGGAACATTAAAAGTGATAGATAGATAGATAGATGATGTAAATAATTGACAATCTTTAATAGCTCCGTGTCTTTTTAAAAAAATTTGAGGCATAGCATTATATAGTTCTTAATATGACTTACTGTCCACCATCATTGGTATGTCCACCTCCTCATTAGTTTAGACATTTGCTCCCACTAACACATGAGTCTTAGGTGTGAACCACTTTGTGAACTCCACCATGGACTCGTTCTTTTAAGTTTATTGTTAAAAATTATGCCTTGTTCTACGCTATTTTTGCCACACCCCCAAAAAGGAAGATCGCAGTCTATTTCACCTCTTTATATGTTATGGTCACTACTCTTAAGGTCAAGTGTGACCTGGTTAGCACTTTCAACATTCAGAGTGGGTAACAATAGTTTAGCTTTCCGCTGATCAGAAGCCCCTTCTACTGCAAATTCAAACTGCTTAAAAAATTACAGGTATATTTCCGTTGCAGTTAAACGGGGGCAGCTTGTCAATGAAAACTCATCCCTCCCAAGAACTACTAATCCAATATACGCTCAGCGAAGTATAGACACTCTGTAGTGTCACTAAGCAGTCCGCAAGTTGGATGGCTTGGAAAACCACCAGGTGAGTTGGTGAAAGGCCTTGTCAAGCTGATCTGTTATAACCTTATTCTCTCAGAAAAGCATTTTTGAGCCTAGAGTAGTGTATCCAAGGCAAGTTTCAGTTCCACATATTGAGATAACTCATAAACTGGAGGTACATCATCAAGGGTATCTAGTTGCGCCATTGTTTGGAGAATATGAAACTTTTTAATATATTAATTATTGAGCCCCCTGTTATTATCACCACTGTTAACTTTTGGCAGTTCTGGTTGATTCTGCCAAGATGGTTGCATAGGTTAAAGCTTGCTAAGTACGGAAGAGTGATATGATGATTGCTGATACTCAATAAATAAGAATAATGATAATAAAGTACTTAAATAAGGAGCTATTGCCTCACCAATACCAATTTATTTAATATAAAAAATAGCTAAGTTCATTAAGACTTCCCTACTCTCTTACTTCTCAAATGACCTCCTCTCCTCATTCCCACGCACAACTCTTAATCCTTCGTATTCCTAGCCAGTTTTTAACCCTTACTCTTAGTAATTCTCTATTTGCTACATTTTAGGGGTTTTGTTCTATCATCAAGGCTTCAGCGGAATTCCCTCAATTCGCCAAACTATTTTTTACTTTAGTCAATTTTCTCACCATCTACATAATCAAATTCTCAAAACTTGGGGTACCCCTCAACTCATAAAATATGATACATTGGATATATGGCTTATTGTTCAATCATATCAATTTCTCAACCCTGGGAATACCAGCCAATAAGGATGAGACTGGTTTTCAATCTAGAGCTACTGAAGCTGTGGTCAGCAAATAATTAGTAAGCTAGTTGAGCATGGGCTCCTCGTTCCATCATCAAGTCCATGGGTGAGTCTGATCCTCATTGTAAAAAAGAGGGAAGGATAAAATTGAGTAGTGATTAATTATCACTTATTGAACAAAATCACTAAAAAATTTATCCACTTCCAAGGATTATTGATGCACTCAAACGCCTAAATAAAATAATATACTCTAGCAATGGACTTAATTTCAGGATACTTTTTAGCACTAGTGGTGCCCAACCCAAAAGGGCGAGCCGCCATGCATCTTTATTTGCAAATGGGCCAAACAAAGGGATTAATATAAATAAAAAATTCCTAATATAGCCCCTAGGTTATCAGCCTAGGAAGCCATATCAAAAGGTGAGGAAGCTTTGGGGAAACTTTTGTTCAGCACCCAATTTAGCTGTCAGACCATGGCGGACAACATAGGGGTAGGGGCATCAGTGATATGGGGCATGAGGAGGTATAGCTGCAGCTTTTTTGTTTATAAGGCCAGCGGTATCTATCGCCTCAACGTATTGAGCAAGTTGATGCTCAGCAAAAGTGATGAGATCTGGCACACAAGTAAAAGACCTTATGCGGTGGTGGGTTTGGGGATAGTTGGGGTCAAAAAGAGAGGTTTTTGCCGCATCAATGCAAGCATGTCTTGCACTAAAAGCGAGCTCCTCAATCTCATCTTTTGAATCTTCCTCAAAATCATTGGGAAATTTGGGGATAGGAATACCCTCAACCAGGGGTTCCATCACCCCATGGAAGTACTGGCGTAGTAGGGTGTTGGCAGGAGCAGCAGCGGCTTCAACTGCCATTTTACATATATTTTTATAAACTGTAAAACCATTTTAGGGTGAAAATGGCAGGTGCATGAATTGGGAGGATTGATGAGGAATTCCTCCAAAGCAAAATCAGGCTTAACATTATAAGTCTGATCCAAATCAACAATCCATTAGAGTGCTTTGGTTGGATTTAAATCAGCTAGTGCAGGCCCAGCCACCATAGGTGGCAGGTTGGCAGCACCTGATTGGCCGCGTTCTGTCAACCATGGCAGCTCATCTGAAACTGTTTAGCCATTGGCTCAGGGCATCATAAATTGACCGAATTTTTGAATTTTTTTAACTTTTGATTGGCTGCAGCTTTGGAAGCCACGCCAGAATTTTCCAAGGTTGGGGGTGGGAGGATCATGCCCCTTTCAAAAAATTGGGGCGAGGCAGCCACCGGGGCAGCACTGGAGGGGGGAGCAGTGGAAGCGGCGGAAGTAGAAGCCATAGGGCACTTGTACTTTGAGTGATCGAGTCTGAAACACAAGGGGCAGATGGCGCAGCCATTTTTGATGCGCGCCCAAAAAGGATGATCAGGGGCAGATCTGATCACGGTGTTGGGGGAATCACAAGGTGGGTGTCACGATAAAATGGGTGGATCATTGCAAAGGCGTGAGGGCATGCCAGATGATCTGTCCCATGAGGCACCATGAACTGCAACATGGGGTCTGCGCCATAAATGGCTAAACTCTCTGTGAGCTCATGGCGGAGGTGTTCAGGGGAAAGGAAAGAGGACAACCTGGCGAATTGAACCACCAAAGTGGCCTCATCTGGGAGCTGGGTGCAAATGGTGGGCAACGGATTTTTTAAAAAAAATTGCAGCTTGGCTGCTGCGGCTGCACCAGCTTCAGAGTGGAAACTAAGGTCAAAGTACCCCTTAAAGGGGCAGAAGTCAATATAGCTGGCAGGTTTGAAAACAGGCATGGCCATCTTGATGATGGCCACACTTGCATATGGGAAGAGATTCCCATATTTAACCTGGAGGCCAAAACACAAATTGCTCCATGGGAGCACCAAGGGCTCTAGAGCACCGCCTGAGAGCTTGCAAGGTGGTGGGCCAAGTCCTGAGGGGGGACATAACACCCAGTAGCATTGGGAGGGCTAGTAGAGCCATCCCAGGCGCGCTTCAGTGGCAGCTGAAAGATTCCAGATGGCGTCACACCACCACCCCAGGCCAGGCAGCAGGAATTGATTGCATCAACATTGGTAATATTTTGGCTCAATCAAGCGGTCATGTTTTGTATTTTTAGAAAATCTGAATTTGGCTTCGATTTAGGTATCAAAGAAAAGAAAGATTTAAATTCGGATACTGAAAATATTTTTTTAAAAGGAGGATCAGGAAAAATGTGCAATAAATAACTGCACAAGGATTATACCAGCTGACCCAAATGCCCTTCAGGGATTGTGCAAATCACTGTCAAATTTCCAGAGAACAATGGACTCTATCATTAGTGATCTCAAGCTATCCTGCATTTTAGTATATCTGGATGATATCAACTTATTTGTCATACATTTAAAGATCATTTGATGCACTTAGAAGAAGCGTCCACGCGCCTTAATGGCGAACATGGACATCAACCCAAAGAAATCACGTTTTTTCAAGAAAGAGCTTGAGTACTTTGGGGGCTTTAATGAACTCCAGTGGGCTTCAACCCCAACAGCAGAAGATTATAGATATTAAATGGTGTCAATCCCAAAGAATGTTTGTGATAAAAAGCACTTCATGGAATGGTTTGCAACTATTTATAATTTATCAAAGATTTCACCAGAATTGCATAACCATTAATTTCACTTATTGAAGGATCTAAAAAGGATTCATGTTGAACTAAGAATCTTAAGAGTCATTCAATAAATTACGCTGATATTTAATAATCAGTAATGTTTTAAAGTACTCAAAGTTTGATTGGGAGTTCATCATCCAAACCAAAGATCCTCTAACAGCAATCGGTGCTATTTTGAGCCAAGTGGATGAAGATGGGGGAAGAACATCAGGTGGCCTATGTTAGCAGAACTCTAAAGCCAGTGGAGAGAAATTATACCATGATGAAGCGTGAATGCATTGTTTTGATTTATATACGAAAGCAATTCCAAGTATATATCCACAGAACGCCATTAAAAGTGTTGACCAACCACTTATCTTTAAGTTGTCTCCATAACCTAAAGGAACCAGATGAGCAATTGTCAGAATGTACTCTAAAATTACAAGCCTATATTTTTGAGATAATACACCAGTCTGGAGCAGAACATCAAATGTTGACGGATTATTAAGAGTTCATGCTGTCCAAATTGTCTATCATCAAGTAGATGAGTTATTCCAGAGGATGATCAAAGGCAATATTGGGAATGGCCCAAGAAATTCCAGTTTCGCTAAAGAAATTGATGGAAAACACAGAGACAAAAATAGACAATTATACAAAACAATTGACAGAAAATGGTTTATATTCCCAAAGCCATCAGAACAAGCGTAATTATCTGAGATGAAGATAAAGTTGTTGTTATGGTGGCCTAAGGAAAATTTGGACCATATTTGCTGGTATTACTGCTAAGAATTGATCAAATATGATGTCGCCAACTACCTGGGCTGTTGCATGTAATGCTAAATCCACAAGCCTCATAAGAATATAACAGGATATAGGCTAGTGCGCCCAAATTTACATGGCAAATGGTGTCAATAGATGTGATGGGACCACTGAGTATCAGTACAGGAGGAGCAAGATACATTGTAGTGCCAATAGACCATCTGACTGATGGGTAGAAGCCAAAGCCTTGAGAAAGGTGGATGCTGAGAGCAAGGCGAGATTCATCCTGGACCAATTCGTGTAACAGTATGGATGCCCATAAGCTTTATTGAGTGACAATAAAACCAATTTTACCTCTTATGTGATCCTGAGACTAAACAAATTGATGAGAATATGAGGAGTGATATCCGTTCCATTTTGCCATAAACAAACAAAAATGGTGGAATGAGTTAATGAAATGCTAATCTTGATACCAAGGAAATTGTTTATAAGGAAAAAATTTTGCTTTTAGAACTTACTTAAGTTTGGTTACCTTCACCATCAATATCAGTAATCATATGGTGACTGGAAAAACGCCGTTTAAATTACTATACGGACAAAGGTCAGCATTACCACCAATTTCGTATTCTGCTGTAGAACCAGCACTGAAATGAGTACTGAACAATATCTGAATTGACTGGCAAGAATAATGATTGAACTGCAATTGCAGGCATTTGATATCACCTTTTAAAAAGGATTAAAGTGAAGTTGACGGATGTCAAGAATTGGCCAGCGATATAATAGTACAATTTGGGGATAGGATAGCATATTGTGACATCCATGGTTTTGGAAGAAGAAATAAGCTGGATTCTTTGTAGTCAGGTCCATTTGAGGTAATCACCAATTTGGAGACTGATGCCTATACAATTAAGAACCTCATGGATGGTTATATAGTGAACTGGGTCCATACTAAATATCTCAAGTATTGGATCTAGGGTCTAATATTTTGCAATGTTCCCAAAGGACCACTGAATCTACTAAAAATAGGTAAATCTTGATGGTAGTCAAGTCTCAAGAGAGAACCACTGAGTCATTAGAGGAGGTTAAGTATTAAAAATAGACTTCTGAGCTAAGATAACTGGTTAAGTTTAAAAAATGAACCGCTGAACCAGAGTAGGGGAGCTGAAAAATAGACTCTGAACCTACTTATAGATTAATTCACTGCAAAGAAAGAGTAAAAGATAACATAAGGGAAAAAATACATAATAATAATTCAAGATAAAAAATCATAAAAAATATATATGATAAAAATGCATAAAAATTGATTTTTGTTTTTCTATTATTCATCATCAAAAAGCATTCGGTGATGTCCCCTCTTTTATTCATAGGACCTATTTGGGTTATAACTTGGTCTGCTGAAAGTAGTCTTAAGGTGTGGAAAAAGCAAGCATATCACTAGAATCAGGACGGATTAAAACTGGATTTTCCAGGAGTAGTCTCTAGGAAAAGATCCGCTCTGATTGAAAATGGGGAGTCCAGACTGGGGAATCCTAGGAACAAGGAATTTAAGAAGCTTCAAAAGAAGACCTTTTAAACAATGAAGTGTCATATAACACCAATCTGGATAAAACAGGCTTTCAGCCCTTTTACCATCATGAACACCCAAACTAGGCATGGCATTTGGTCGTTGGAACTGTGCTCTGCGGAGATGGCATTGAGGAGGACTTGGAACAGGAATGAGCTTTTAAAAAGGACTAACCAGAGATGCATCAAGAAAAGAAAGGAGCTGGAACCAGAGAGATCCAAAAATCATGCTGGTGGACTTAGTCAAAATTTTGGTTGTTTATACCTTTAGAAAATCTTCATCACTGGATTATCTAGTCAAGAATGGGGATTTATTAAGATTTTGATATTCCCACATTACCCAGCTTATTCAATTATAATTCATCTCTTTTTCACTAGGGGATTCATCCTAATAACATAAGGGGTTTATTAGTTATATGTGGCAATTATTGTTTAGAGTATTATCAGGAACAGATAATATGTAATTCACTGTGGGTTGATTCATTGAATCGATATGCTGGATTGCTTAGTCCTTTTTTACAGATGATACCTGACAATAAACAAGTGATTAGGCTGTCAGTTATACTATTGATAGCTAATTAGCTTGTAGGAGTCAAGCATGTTTAGTTGCCAATTGACTGGGGGCTTATGCATTGTTGGGAAAGTAATGCCGCCTGTGGTAAAGCAACTTTTATATTAATTTTAGGATCTCAATATGCTGTTTATGGGTAAGGGTCCCATTACCTAAGCAGATTATTATCTAATAAGGGTAACTTGATGAGAGTTGGGAGAAGGCGGTGGGACACGTTCTTTGTTTCAATGAAAAAGAATTGCACTGAGAGTTAACGTGAGAATCCACCTAGAACTGATAAGGAAGATTATCTTTTTATGTAACCCTGAAGTATAAATTCATTGGCAATGGCCGCAGTTTTCAATTGGGGCGCCAAAAAAGAATTGGGCGCTGAATTCTTATAAATTTTCTTGAATTTCTATTATAAAGCAGATCAGATCAGATTAATTAAAAATGTATACCAATAAAATAAATCTTTGATTTGGACAGTTGTCATGGAGCATGCTGATAATAATGTTTAAAATGGCCTGGAACTCTGGGTGACTTACCACCCAGAACCCAAGCCAGAATGCCGTGGGCACAGCCATCCAAAATGACGTGTTAAAGATAAAATTACTGGCCAAGAATACCTCTCAGGGGGTGCCTAAAAGCGGGAATATCTAACTTTTTAATGGAATAATTGTTAAAGGCCAAAATCTGGGGTTTGCTTTGTTTTTTTTGCAGCTTTTTTATTTGTGTGAGAATCCAGCTATTTAATGCTTGCTGAAGCTGATATCCGCTGGATTTCACAATTGATTTTGTTATTATTGAAAATACTAAAGCACTAGAAATAACTAAAATCTAGATTTTTATATATATATTATTAGTGGGGTTAAGGGTGTTAAAAGCAAATCCTTTCGATATCTTACCACTCAGTATCAAAACTGTGTCAAGGTTCAAAATACAATTAAAACTAAGTTAAAAATAGTTTAGTAATGTCTAAATTAGGGAATATGGGGATGCAACCTATCAGAGTTCTGGAAACTCACCTTACTTTTATAGAAAAGCTGATGGAAAGTTGTTGCAGGTAGGATAATTCCGTTGGGCAAGGTTATAATATTTCTGATCCAATCACCATGATGAAGAATTTTTACATCTGTTGGGACCTCTTCCGAGGCTATAAAAGGGGTTGGTCCCCGCGTAGATGGTTTAACTAAGTTGCTAATGGAATGGGGAGGATTCTTGGATGGACTCCCCTGATTCCACCACATGGTCGGTACAATCCAGCTGCCCAAACTCATGTTATTGTGCTGAGAACCTTTTATAAAATTATCGCCCAGATTCAAGGGTTCCACCAAGAATTGGCAGGTCTTTTGGCCTATAATGTCATTAGTTCCATCCAAAATGTTAATATCATGAGTTCATACTTGTAATTGGCTGCTGGTATCTGATAAATTGGTTAGTACTCACACAAGACATTCTTTTCATGAAATCAAGTTGGCAATTGTCTGACATTACTTCCCTCAAGAATGTTGGGGGAAAATAGGGTTGTGGGGAGCGGCCATGTACCCAATTGATGGTAATCCTGCTAGCTAAGGACTTTATAGAGTACTCATTGTCTCTCTTGTAGGTGATGGTGAAAGGACCCTCCCATATTGATCCAAGCTTGTCGCTTCTAGTAGTGATGCGATTATGGTACTATAGGACCATGTCAGACACTTGGAATGAAGGTAGGGGATCCCAAAGCTCATTGGCAGCTTGTCCTTTTTTAGTTAACACTTTAGCTAAGTTTGTCATAGCCTCACATTAAAGCTGAATAATATGCTGAGCCAGTTTTCTCATGGCTTTTTCAGTTTCCTTACCCTTATGGGAGTAGACATCCTTAGCTAGAAGGGAATGTATCCCTGGTTCTCTCCCATACAAAACATGGAATGGTGACATTATCAGGATCCAATGAAAACTAATCCGGTATGCTATAAGAGAACTGGGTAGAAATTGATCCCAGTGAAGTGGATCAGAGGATGCCATTTTATGCAGGATGGAGACCAAGGTTCAATTGGCTCTCTCCACAGTCCCGTTGGTAGAGGGATTATATGCGGGCTGAGAAGAGTAGTTGGGTCCCCATGGACGTGGCCAGGATCTTGTTTACTCTGGAGGTGAGGTTCTTACCATTGTCACAGAGTAGTACTTGGGGATAGCTAAAGCAAGTAAAAACTTTTGTTGTAGGAACGTTGCGGTGGTCTTGGCCGTTTGGGAAGGGAGAGCCACAGCTTCAACCCAATTATTGAAGTGGTCAATGCCTACTTGAATAAATTTATTTCCACTGGTAGTCTGCAGGAGGGGACCTACTACGTGTTGGATTATGGTGTGGAATGTTTGTTGAGGGGTAGTTAGTTGCTATTGGTATCTAGACTTGAAACTGTATTGCTTCATAAACGTGAGGCAGACATCCAAAACTTCAACAATAGTATCCATGATTCCTTCCCAATATACCGCTTTTAACACACTCATAGGTTTTCTTCGCTCCTCATAACCTAGGGTAGAGTGAGCTTCCAGAATAGCAGGCACAGGTTCTGAGGACCCTAGGTAAGGCAACCACTTTGCCCCCACCTGCTTATACAACTTCTCGCTATCAATTTGGTGTTACAAGAGTTTCAGTTTAAATTCTTCTGGACTGGTTCATCCTCATCATACCAGTCATCTGAGGTCATTAAGATATTATATAACCTCCCCTCCTCACTATTATTAAAATTCAGGATGGGAAGCCAATTTAACCCATCAACATTCATGTGGCGGGTTCCAGCACGGTGTTTAATCCTCATATAATAATGCTGGAGCTTTAGAGACTAGCGCGAAAACCTCCAGTAGGATCCTTCATGTTCTGTAACCATTTCAGAGAAGCGTGGTCCGTAACTACTGTGAATTTAGTTTCATACAGGAAAGGATGGTAGTGTTTCACAGCTAACAGAATGGCAAGGCACTCCTTCTCTGTGACGATGTAGTTGCGTTCCACTTTTGAAAGCATTTTACTGGATTATAATACATGATGATCTACACCTTTTTCATCCAATTGGGCTAATATGGCCCCAAAGGCATATTCTGAAGTGTCAGTAACTAAGGTAAAAGGTTTGTTATAATTTGGTTGCCAAAGGATAGGACGTTGTTGCAGAAGTTGCTTCAGCGTCTCAAAAGCAGCCTTTTGTTAGGCACCTCAATGATTTGGGTGTTTTTTGTTAATAGCCAAACAAGAGGCTCACTGAGCTGGGTGAACTTGAGGATAAACTAGTGGTAATACCTCATCATCCCTAGAACTACCTGAACTTATCGTAGATTTTTAGGTGGAGGCTTTTTAAGATTGCTTTGACTTTATTCTGTATGGGTTGGATTCCCTATTGAGAAATGGCGTGTCCAAGAAAATCCAATTTTTTTGAAAGAAGGTACACTTTGAAGGTTTTAACTTTGCATCTGAGTCACTTAAGCGTTGAAACTCCTCCTTCAGGGGATCAAGATGTTCGTTAGAGGTCTTTGAGAACTCCGTGATGTCATCAAGATAGACGATGACAAAACTTAGCTTTAAATCTGAAAGATGTGATCCATAATTCGCTGGAAGGTTGTGGGTTCATTGCACAACCCTTGAGGTAATCAGGTGGGTTGTAAAAGACACTCACTGAAAATAAGAGCGCATTACTCCTGGTTTTGTGGATAAAGGTCCATTTGCAAATATCTGCTAGCCAAGTCCATTGCAGAAAAGAAGTTAGATCTGGAAGGTTGTTCCAGGGTTTCATCAATGCGGAAGATGGATAGCAGTTCTTTTTTTTTTGAGGTTATTTAGTTTGCATTAGTCTATGACTACCTGATAGTCTCCGTTTTCTTTTTAATTAGCAAGAGGGGAGAAGACCAAGGGCTTTAAGATGGGACTCGTACTCCTGCGTCTAGTAACTTCTTGAGTTCAGTCCTCATCTTCTGTTCTTCCACCTTTGACTTGTGGTAAGGTTTTGACTGAATAAGATGGGCATTATCCACATTGATGGAGTAGCTCCAATTTTCATGTGACCATAGTCGTTATCCAATTTAGAGAATATGTTGCTAAATCCTTCCAATAAAGTGTGAACTTTGTTAAGTTCATCTGGGGTCATCTCATCCGAGATAAAGACATTGGGTAAAGTACATAACAGGTTATCAATGGGAAAGCCCAAATCCGTTATAAGGCCAATGAAGTGGAATCGTTCAATGTCTTCTATGGGGACCAATAAGCCTATGCCAATCTCCTAGTGTTTTCTTCCAACCATGTCTTTACTGGTGAGAAACCCAATAGAATAGTAATAGGCCTCTGGTAGGCTGGGTCTAGTATCCTAGACAATACCTGAGGCTCCAATAGGGTAACGCCTCCAATACTTATGAGGTGCAACAAGCAGTGGTGTGGGATTTGGAGCATGATCTTAGTGTCAACCACTCATTGTTCACCAGGCTTAATTAATATCTCGTCTGCATCATAGAAAGTAAATTATCCCTAGCATCCACTGAATCAGACAATTTCTTAGTATTACACCCAGAGGTGGTATAATGAAAAGGCAAAGCTTAAAATGGGTATTCAACCAGGCAACAGTATTCGTTCTTTTTGGGATTTTTATTGGATAAGAATAAAGGGACTTCATAGTTGATAAATGAGAGGAAACCTTGCTTCATGTTGATTATTCCCTATTACTCGATCATAAACTGAGTAACTATGAGCATATTATTAGTTGTTGTCCAAAACCACTGATGGGGCTGATAAGATGAGCTTCCTAATTCTAATGGGAAGGGAAGAAAATGACCCAATGGCGCAAGAGTTGTTTGGCCCCAAAGTTCTAAACTCTTGTTTTTACACCAAGTCAGGCGCAAGCTTGATCTTTTTGCTCAATTTTGAGGAGATTACGTTCACTGGGTAGCCAGTATTCAAGATGGCCATTACCTGGACTTTTTAAATAACCACTTATACCTTGGTGAGTGTTCTTCCAAAGTTAGGAGGCATTGCCAAGGCTCCTTGGGCTGAAAGGTGAAGGTTAGTTTATAAGCGGTTTCAGGGTAAATATCCAAGAAGGATTTCATGGTATGAACCTGCTGAAGGGGTTGAATCAAAACAGCTAAGGATGAATCAGCATTTCAGTTAGTGTCAATAATTTTGGGACACCCTAGAACTTGGCTGAGGTATGTTTCCTTGGGTATGGTCTTCTCGTCTACTCCTCCAGCGTTCAATTAATCAGGGACCTCCACTTCAGTGGGTACACCCAAGATATAGTAAACAACATCATCATACCCCCATCGAATTCATCCCCTGGAATCTTTCCAACAATTGGCAATGTTATAATTGAAGTAGGGTAGACAGGCACATGGGGTTGGGTAGCTATCCACTGACCATACGTCTTTTCAGCAACTCCTTTATTGTTACAGGGGCTACCCTTAGGAGCGCAACTACAAGCTTTAGCTGAAGGGGAAAACAGCGGATTTAGTGAGCTTGTGTGGGAGCATAGTATTAACTGCCTTACAGGTCTCAGACCTACAGGAGGGAGTGATATATGCTTCAAGTCACACTGAAGGAGCAGGGTTCACAGGGTGGATAGGAACAGGTGACCCCACCCCCAACTGTTCTACAGGCGAAAACTCCTCAATGGTTATAACTGTAGGTTTCACCATAGCTCCATTTATTGTCGCACATGTATGGAAATCAGAAACGTCTAACAAAGCACCTTTATGTTTAGATGTTCTTAAAGTTGTGCTTCATTGAAATGATATGCCCGGCTAGAGATGGTTGGAAAGCTAGCCCAGTTAACATGCTGTGATGGCATCATCAAGGGTATGCATGTTAGACGTTGACAACCTCTGCGCAGCGAGGTAAAATCACTCAACAAAGGCAGTGATCCGTTCACCTTTATAATGCTAAGGCGCACAAAGGCCAGTTTTCCCCTATTTAGACTCCGCTTTTAATAAATTTCAGTCAAAGGAGCATCCTTAACCTCTTCCCAGGTATGCAGAGTGTCCATATAAAAGGACTATTATCACTTGTGACAGGTGACTTAAGCAAGGAACTGTTTTTAGTTTTTTGCTTGTTAGTTTCTCCTTGCATAGCAGATTCATTTAAAAATTATTGCGGGGAAGGCCGACCATGGGACGGACACTTCCAAATATGACTCAGACGAGACAAAATTTATTACCAGGTGAGGCACCCCAGAGAAGCGATGCTATCTATTGTTGCCAGCGGGAACGCCACTTATGGGAAGGGGGAGGGAACGTGTGTAGGGGGCGTAGCCACTATTGAGCACGTGTGGAAGAAGGGGTCTGATTTGATGAACCAGACTGGGAACCAGGAGGAGACCAGCTGCCGGCGACGTGGTGGGAGATATCCAAACATCCACGCTTAAAAGTGATCCACCAAATGAGACCGGAATCTGTGGACAGCTTCAGGGAGGGTGGGGATGGATCCGGCGATGGCATCCAAGACAATCGTGTGGATAGTCCACATGGCGATTACAACCACCAGAGCACGAAGGGAGGGTGGGAGGGGGAGGCCATTGATGAAGCAAACATATCTCTTGACAGACTGAAGGGATGTGTTTGATCCTGGCCTAGCAGACGTTGGACTTCGCGCCATATTACTTTAGAGGTGGGGCACTTCTCCAGGCGGTGAAACAGCGTTCCATACTGGCCACACACGACACAGGATGAGTGTAAAGCATTAGAGCGCTCAGCTTTACGATACACCCGCCTCAGGCAGCGCCACACATGGGAGCGGACTTGAGGCTGCAACAGAGGATGGTGTGCGTATTTCCAGATAGTCTTTTGGGTCTCAGTGGAATAAGTGATGTCCATCATGTCCAGGTATCCACCCTGGATAGGACTTGGGGTCGAATGGGGATCACGCCATCATGGATGGGTAGCCCCTGTACCTCTTGTGAGAACTGAGGAGAGAGGCGGCCTCTTCGGGTTGTATGTCCACTAATATGAATTCTCCACTCTGCGCTTCGCATGGAGAGTAGGATTCGTTTGTAGTGGGTTTTGGTCCCGTGAGGACCTGTGGCTGATGTGTGTGATGCGAGGTATTTCATCAGGGAGTGGGGGTTTGATGGATTGTTGAGGCCCAAGGCTCGGGAGAAGTTGGAGCGGGCCACGCGGGACCAGTGTTGGGATGGGAGTGTAGGAGCAGTGACGGCCGCAATCCAGGTGCCTAGGATCTTGGCGGAATGGGCTTTGAAGTCAAGTAGGCCCATGCCACCATGATGATGAGGGCCAAACATGACCTCTAGCCGTACTGGTGGAGGGCGGCCTGACCAAAGCCAACCTTGTAGCAAAGCATACAGGGATTTGAAGAAGCTTGGGGAGAAGGGGATGGCATGGGCTCCAAACCAGACTTTGGATAGGAGCATAGAGTTGGCAAGAACAACCCTGCCAGTGAGGGTAGTAGGGTGGGCTCTGAGAGAGGCGATTCGCTTCGTCACGTTGTCTAGTATATGGCCCTCCATTACTGCTGACGCGTATCCTCCTGCCTCCAACCACACACTCAGATGGCGTACCGGTCCTATGGTAGGTCGCGGCACAAAGGGGAGCACCAGTAAAGCGGTGTGTTTTGAGTTAGTGAGGCGTGGACTTGGGCGAGCAGCTGGGCTGGGTTGGGAACTACTTGCTGGGGCCTAGCAGTTCTGAAACCGACCAAGGAGGATGATTTCGGTTCTGGAGGCATTCAGTGCCGCATTGCTTACCCAGGAATATTCCTGGATGAGGGCTTCAAGCGCGCGTGCATCTTTGTTATTAGACACCCCCACCACGCAATCATCTGCAAATGCCATCATCTTGACTGGGGTTTGGCCTGGCACATGGACCCCAGTGAGTTGGGCATTCACATTTCGCAGTAGTGGGTCAAGGCTGAAGTTGTATAAGAGTGGGCTCAGGGGGTCCCCTTGTCGCAGGCCCCTTGAGGATGGACTACTTCCGTTAGGAAACCTGGGCTGCGCACAGCCATTGTTGCAGATTCCGTGAGCAGCATTACCCAGTTAATGAAGCGGGGAGGCAGGCGGAATTGTTGGAGGCAGGCCCTAAGGTATTCCCAGTTTACTCTATCATAGGCCTTTTGTTGGTCCAAGAATACAAGTGCCCCAGAGGCTGTGGACTGACACACAATAGCCACAGAGTGCACGTTATCCCAAATTGACCTTCTGGGGATGAAACCGAATTGTTCTGGAGAGATGGTGGCAGATACTACAGTCCCTAAACGGTTAGCCATGATTTTTGTTAAAATTTTGGTGTCTGTGTTTGTTAGAGAAATGGGGCGCCAGTTGGCTAAGTCTAGCCTATCCCCTTTCTTGAAGAGTGTGACTGTATTAGCCTCATGTCCTCCTGGTAGGAGGAGCGTTTCCAACAGGCTTTGGTTGAGTGAGGCTAGTAGCAATGGGGATATATATTTAAAATATTTTTTTGTAGAACTCATATGGAATCCATCTGGGCCTGGGCATTTTCAGTTTGGCGCACCATGAATGGTAGTCCATAATTCGTTTGGAGTAATTAAATTCATTATTTCTGGGTATCAGAAAATGGTGCGGATATGAGCTCTGTCAAGAAATTCCGCCATTTCGGCCAGCTGAATTGGTTCAGCTCGGTATAACTTGGAGTAATATCTTTGCATTTCAATTGCCACTTCAGCCGGTGTGTCCACAATAGAATTATCCGATCTTCGCACCTGTGTGCAGGCCACGCTCTGGCGTGGTGCAAAATTTTTTTGAAGAAGTATGCGGTGCACTTGTCGCCTTTAGTGATGCGTGTGGCCCTGTATTGGACATAAACCTGATGTTTGTGTTGCCTTTCAAGTGCGTTGAGGTGGGTGGCTGCCTCCGCCCACTTCTGGCCCCATGCAGGGCTATATCCTGAGGCTGGAATGTTGGACTCCAAGTGGGCCAATTCTGCCAGTGCACGCAATATAACTGCCAATGTGGCTCGTGAGCATCTGGATGAGAGATAGCAATAGTGGCGGATGGTGTCTTCTTTGAAAGTTGCCCATGTGGAAATGGGGTCCGCGCAAAATGGTGCAACAAACGATTTTGCCAAAGTTGCCTCTTCCACCCACGCGGAAAATCCTGGCGATGCAAGCTCTGGGGGGCGGATTTTGCACCAATGTGGGGCCTTTGCAACTGTGATGGGTAAGTGGTATGTTATTGAGACCAGTCAGTGGTCGGAGAATTCCATTTTCGTTGTTTTGAAGTGGGAGATGTGGGGTTGGAATTTCGCCATTGCTAGAATAAGGTCAATGTGGGTCATGGACCTTGTTTGGCTGTTGTGGACGTGGGGTGCGTCATGTTTTTGAGCAGTGGGGCATGTCGTGGCAGCGCATCCATTAACCCAAGGGTGGCTTTTAGAACGCGTAGTTCTATGTGACCCTGTGGGGTGTGGGGTGAGGGCGGCCACCGGTCCGTTGGTGAGGTTAGCCAACAGTTCATGTCACCAATTAGGAAAGAATCGGGGGGTAGCGGGAGGGATTTGACTGATGAGAAAAATTCCCGACGCTCTTATGCATCGTTTGGGGCGTAAATGTTGACGATTGTGTGTGCAACATCAGCCTATGAGAAGGTGACAACGAGCACTCGGTCATTTAGGAATGTTTCTGAAGATGTAAATTTGAAAAAAATGTTTTTCTGAATTAGCACCCCACAGTGCTTTGACCAAAAGGATAGGGATGGTAGGAGCATTGTTTTCCAAGCATCCTTGGAACCTCGTGGACAGTGGGTTTCCTGGATGGCCAGGATATCCATGGGTAAATTATTTTGTAAAAAACTCAGTTTCCTAGCCCGGGATGGGGAGGCCTTGAGTCCGGCGATATTCAGCATCCCTAGAGTGAAGGTTTCCCCCATCATACCTTAGGTGTGAGGGGTGAGCCCCTGGCCCACCAGCCTCTTCCAGGTCCCCACGGGCTTTCACAGCAGCGCGGGTATTAGCAGCAACGCTATTGGGGTTTTTGTTAATTTTTGCAGAAAGAGTCGCGTTGGCTTTGGCCTTTGCTTTTTGTTTTCCCGACGTCGGACGAATTTTTTGTGGTGCGGATAAGTTTGGTGCACCGTCAAGTGGGGCAAAAAATTTTTTTGGTTGGGATAGGTCCCAAGTCAGTTTCAACTGGGGCTTGGGTGCAGCAATTGGGTGAGATTGAATCTCCCATCAGATCCTTAGATTGAGTGGCCCGTTTGGCTTGGGCCTCCCAATCTGATTGGGTGATGGATTCCCAAGTTGCTTCCACCACAAAGGTCTCCATGTCCTCCTGGCGTTGTGAGTGTGAGATGGTGGTGGTGACCTTGGCCGCTTCCTTGGCTGCGGTCCTATGGGCCTGCTTGGCCTTCTTCCACTCCTGCGGGGAGATGGGCTTTATCAATAGGTAGCAGCCTTGTGCTCCCCATGGGAAAGCCTCTTTGGTGCTTGTGGTTGGTTCGTAGTGCGCCTCTCCGCTGGCCATGGCCGCCGAGGGGTGCTCTTGGAATGTAACGCCCTCTTTGATGGGGCACGCGTGTGCCTTATGGCTGAACGCATCACAGTGGGTGCAAATGGGGGCGCACTGTCCACGGTTACCTGGAATGGGTGGGTGGTGTGCCCTGCGATGTCAATAAAGGTGGAATGCGGGATCTGGGTTAGGTCCTTCGTGATCTCCTCAGTTGGGGTCAGAACTGCGATGGCTTTGCTGGTGCACAGGTGTGGCATCAGCGTGAAACGTTGCATTTTGAAAGATTGTATTTCGCTGTATATGGTGAGACCATCTTTCAGGTGTTGCTCCAAAATGTCATGTTTTACCGTAGTAGGCAAAAAGTCAAATGTGAGGAAAATTTGGTTTGATTTTGTCCATCTGGTGCATTTAGTTTCGACGACCCATTGCCCTTCGGGGAGGTCGACCACTACGCGCACCACTGCAGCCTCATCTGCTGCTATTTTGCTTTCAAAACCTAGGTCCAGCCAACCGCGTGACATGGAGTGAGGTGCAACATACACCGCGGTTGGGAAAATTTTGTGTACATCTTCACAAAATTTTTCCCATAGGGCCATTTTTTGGATGTCCAGATACACACGGACTCTGAATTCCACCGACAAAAGTGGCTGGGAATGTGGCGTGAAGATGTACTGGTTGCATCATGCTTGCCACGCGAGTATCTCCGGGGAAATTGTGACCGCCAGTTTTTTTTGATTTTTTTCTATTCCGCCAGATTCTCAGGGGCGTTTTCAAATGTTAGAGGCCGCGGGCCTTCCGCCTGCTCCTCTTGCTTTGCTTGCCCAACTGCTCCCAGACATGGGCGCAGACTAATCCCCTTTATGAGATTATCAAACTAGATTTAGTCTTGAATTGAATGGGTTGCAAAAGTGTTTGCAACGAGAAAGAAAAGTTTTTGCATAGCAGATTCATAAACATGCACAAATGAGGCAATGCTCCCTTCACCAGGGGTGAACTTGTCTTTATTATAGCTCTTAATGGGCGCTGCTCAAGCTCTTTATGACGGGATAAAGCGCTTGCTAGTTGCTTTTCAAGGGCAACTATCCTTGTTTCATCTTGAAGGGGAAGAGTTGGAGGGTTACTCACTTTGAAAGCCTCTATTTTTAGGCGAAGTTTTTGTGGTGTACAGGAGCCACTGTAGTGAGCACCACTATGTGAGAATCCAGCTATTTATTGCTCACTGATGCTGATCTACGCTGGATTTTCAAAAAATATTTATTATTATTAAAAATACTAAAGCACTAGAAATAACTAAAAGCTAGATTTATATATATATTCTTATTAGTGAGGTCAAGGGTGTTAAAAGCAAATCCTTCCAATATCTTGCCACTCAGTATGTAAACTGTGACAAGGTTAAAAGAAATCAAAGCTAAGTTCAAAATAGCTAGCTATGATTTAATTAGTTAATTTGGGGATTTAACCTATTGGAACTCTGAATACTCACCTTGCTTTTATAGAAAAGCTGATGGAAAATCCTTTGCAGGTTGGATCAGTCCGTTGGGTAATGATTTAAAATTAAAATCCAATCACCATGAGGGAAATTTTTTTACACCAGTTGGGACCCCTTCCGAGGCTATAAAAGGGGTTGGTCCCCACGTAGGTGGTTTGACTAAGTTGTTACTGGAATGGTGAGAAACCTCAATTGGATTCCCCTGAATCTGCTGCATGGTCAGTGCTATCTTACTGCCTAAACTTGTGCTATTGGACTGAGAACCTTTTAAAAAGTATTTCCCCAATTTAAGGGGTCCCACCGAGAATTGGCCAGGGTCTTCTGGCCAAGATTGTCATTATCCACATCCAAAAAGTTATTATCTTGTGTTCATAATTGTAATTGAACGATAGTGTTTAATAAATTGGGACGATTCTCGCCCAAAACAAACTTTTCACAAAGTTGAGTTGGCAACAGTCTGACAATTTGAGCTAAAAGATAGGGAAAATTGAGAAAAATGGAGTTACAATGGTACCTTTTGGGGACCACTGCTTATAAGCTCATTGGGGAAAATTACATCATTTACATAACTATCATCAGAAATGATTTTTAACCAAGCTTTCAGAGTGGATTCCTGGACCTAATTTTTAATTGATATGGGTACAGACTGCTTATCCAAATTCCTTTTGGACTTGTTACTTAAATTCAATTTTTATGCACATGCATTTACTATGGTGACAACGTTTTGGGTGGATGGCAGGTCGCACCCAGGGCCAAGCCACATAAGGCTGGATCCATTTGATTGGGAAGGGGTTGATCACCCCCGTACATGTTGAGGGTGGGTGTGACATCAACAAAATGGCAGGATCTCAACAGGTTTGTGGATTTTTGTGTAATTGTACCACCTCCTGATAAAACTGTCAGATGTTTTCCACAAGCTTGGTGAGGATAACGTTTGGAGAGGCACTGCAACTCTCAGGGGTGCGCCATGGCCCACCTCTCATCCACCACTTGGGCCATATCGCCCTAGGTGGTGGGAGGCTCAGGTGCCAACAACCACCCCTTTTTTGAGCGGAACAGGAATTTCTCAAAATCCAAATGGAGTGGTTCCTGTCCAATACTTACAACTTTTTTCTCTTGTGATTAAAGTTGGAAGGACAATAAGATTCTTTGTCTATATTAGTGTTATCACCGTGGACTCTGCGTGATTAGAAGAAAGAAGGCACACTGAACATAATGATAGTCTAAGCTCTACAGAAATGATGGGAATAATCTCTGAACCTGAGCTGAGTTTGAGTTTTACTGAAAAAAGGAAAAAGTCTATACAGATATTCCAATTTACCATTTAAGATTAGGACAATCACCAGATTAGTGTTGAGCTTAATAATCATCTTTTACAAAAAAAGCTCAACTAGCATAGTAGTGGTCTTCATACTATTTCTGCCCCATATAAAATATTAACAAATTAAACAACGCACATACATGGAACCTGTGCAGTTGAACAAGGAAGCTGAAGTGAGTTACTGCCTAAAAAGGGTAAATGATTCCAAACATTTAATATTTGGTGCTCATTCCAAAAGAGGAAGTCGAGTGCCAGCTCCTAGTTTCAACAGATGGTTTATAGAATAAGTTTCCAATGTATCATTAAAATGTCACCCTTAAAGGTCTTATATGAAAGAGAACCTGGCATCCCAGATCTATTAGCTCACGAAGTTACCAGTGATAGTACCAAAGAATCTGACCCTAGTGCTAAGAGGATTATCTCAGATTATTATATAGCTACAATCAGAGGCAATGATAAATCTAGCCAAAATGATTAGAAGAATAGTCCAAGCAGTAAATTCATCCTACCAACCTTTACCCACTTATGAGAATATAGATTTAATATTGTAACATCACAATTGTATAGCACCCTGAGGAGGAAAATAGAATCCATTTGAGATGGATATACACTGTAACCTACAAACATGGGGATTCAATACCCAATCAATTTTTAGAACTATAGTAGCTATCAGCTGCATACATAGCTAAATATATGTCAGAAGGGCCTTGTTATTATTCTTATAGTGGGTGATGTTGGATAGCAGAATATTGGACATAATGGGAAGAATATTGACCATTTTAACTTCTATGAGTTAGTTGACATTTAGACTCAAGAAAGGGGTTTAAAAAATACCATAAATAAAGTATATGGAAAATTGATAGTTGGTAAGGAGAAGTATGATACTAAGAAAATCTCCTTGGATGGATTTGAGCCCAAAAATCCTAAGATGAGATCATTTCTATTTGAAACGAAGGATCATCAAAATGTCAGGTGACAATTACAATAGATGTCACATGAGACAGTAACTTAAGAATTACCCACAAAAGGGTAAGGATCAAGAATCTACCAACCATCTAGTACTAAAAAAAGAATCTACCCAATAGTTAACATGAATGATACCAAAGCTCACCCAATTTGGTACATTCAAGAGTCTTTTTACCTTATCAAAAATATGATACAAAAAAATTGTGCAATTTGAATGCATCGTCTGGCCAAGAGCCTCACATATGGATTCCTCTTTATTATCTTAGTTAGACCTATTGCTTAAGTGGGGTTTGTGTTTTTATATATGCTGTATACAAATCCCTATTCTAACTAAAAAATATTTATGCCAAAATCTGTATCTCTTTTTTAGTACTAGATGGTCCTAACCCGAGGGGGATTCATCAATGTCCAAAATCTGTATCTCTATTTGTTAATTGACTTTATTAGTCCTTTTGCCAATCTTACCATAGGATGGATACTATAGCAGTTGGGTCCCAAGAATGACTTGGTAACCTCATAATTAAAAAATTACTTGCCATGATCCTTGGACTGCTTTGAGTATTGACATTTGGCAATGGCACAACACCACCAAGCGACAAAAATAAAAGACCAACATCCTAAAAAGGCTCTTACTATATGCAGATGGTACATTTAGTGGTAGGCAGCTTGAAAGACGTAGACGCTAAGAATGATGTCTTAAAGTAGTACAATGATTTTTATTAATTAAAGTTTGATCCTAAACTAGAGGTTGTAAATATAAATCTCATTCTCTGCTCCACACAAGGTTTGCAGATTATTATAAGCACCTCTTTACCATTTGTATACTATAGATTAATTAGGTGTTATTATTTGAGAGTAAATAATTAGTTTAGGCAGTAATTGTGTGCATAATAAATAGATTTGATGCAACTTGCTACCAATTAATTAGCATTTATAGCAAACGATTAAAACACTTGTGCTTTGCTATGGTGTTTATAACTTACCAGATATCTAAATTTAAACTATTTTAAATTGGTAGATAGCCATCAATAAGTTCAGAAATCATAAAACCTATTAAATAATTTAACAACAAACACTTAGCAAAATCAATTAAGCCTGCCAAATTAACTAAACCATTAATAAGTTATCTGAAATTAATGAACTAATTGAATCTGTCAAAAAATAACTACTATTCAACAAAAAACAATTGTTAAATTTACAAAACAGCCAAAGGCTATCAACTAATTATCAAAACCTATGAACCTATTGAATTAAGTGAATATTAAAAATGCTAAGCCAAGTTGCTATATAATTACAATTGGAAAAAATATTAGTTTTAGATCTTATATGGAACTAATAAAATTCATATGATTTTATTAAAAATTAGTATATTACTATAACCAAATTTTTTTAAGTACTTGTAAAAAGTTTAGCAATTTTTTATTTTATTTGTTCATATGATAATACATTCTATATAAATAAATAAACAGAAGGATACTTTGTAAAGATAAAGATTAGGCTAATTCTTGTTGCTACCCAGTTTAGCACATATTTGTTTAAATTTAAATTTATTGTGGGGAAGGCCAACCATGGGACGGACACTTCCAAATATGACTCAGGAAAGATAAACTTAGTACCAGTGGAGGCACCCCAGAGAAGCGATGCTATCTCTTGGAGCCAGCGGGAACGCCACTTATGGGGAGGGGGAGGGAACGTGTGAAGGGGCCGTAGCCACTATTGAGCACGTGTGGAGGAAGGGGTCTGATTTGATGAACCAGACTGGGAACCAGGAGGAGACCAGCTGTTGGCGACGCGGTGGGAGATATCCAAACATCCACGCTTGAAAGTGGTCCACCAAATGAGACTGGAATCTGTGGACAGCTTCTGGGAGGGTGGGGATGAAGCCAGCGATGGCATCCAAGACAATCGTGTGGATAGTCCACATGGCGATTGCAACCACCAGAGCACGGAGGGAGGGTGGAAGGGGGAGGCCATTGATGAAGCAAACATATCTCTTGACAGACTGAAGGGATGCGTTTGATCCTGGCCTAGCAGACGTTGGACTTCGCGCCATATCACTTTAGAGGTGGGGCACTTCTCCAAGCGGTGGAACAGCGTTCCATACTGGCCACACACGACACAGGATGAGTGTAAAGCATTAGAGCGCTCAGCTGTACGATACGCCCGCCTCATGCAGCGCCACACATGGGAACGGACTTGAGGCTGCAACAGAGGATGATGTGCTAATTTCCAGATAGTCTTTTGGGTCTCAGTGGAATAAGGGATGTCCATCATGTCCAGGTAGTCCACCCTGGATAGGACTTGGGGTCAAATGGGGATCACGCCATCATGGATGGGTAGCCCCTGTACCTCTTGTGTGAACTGAGGAGAGGGGCGGCCTCTTCGGGTTGTATGTCCACTAATACAAATTCTCCATCCTGCACTTCGCATGGAGAGTAGGATTTGCTTGTAGTGGGTTTTAGTCCCGTGAGGACCTGTGGCCGATGTGTGTGATGCGAGGTATTTCATCAGGGAGTGGGGGTTTGATGGTTTGTTGAGGCCCAAGGCTCAGGAGAAATTGGAGTGGGCCGCGCGAGACCAGTGTTGGGATGGGAGTGTAGGAGCGGTGACAGCCGCGATCCAGGTGCCCAGGATCTTGGCAGCATGGGCTTTGAAGTCAAGCAGACCCATGCCACCTTGATGATGAGGGCCAAACATGACCTCTAGCCGTAATGGTGGAGGGTGGCCTGACCAAAGCCATCCTTGCAGCAAAGCATACAGGGATTTGAAGAAGCTTGGGGAGAAGGGGATGGCGTGGGCTCCGAACCAGACTTTGGATAGGAGCATAGAGTTGGCAAGAACAACCCTGCCAGTGAGGGTAGTAGGGTGGGCTCTGAGAGAGGCGATTCACTTCGTCATGTTGTCCAGTATACGGCACTCCATTACTGCTGACGCATATCCGCCTGCCTCTATCCACACGCCCAGATGGCGCACCGGTCCTATGGTAGGATGTGGCATGAAGGGAGCACCAGTGGAGCGGTGTGTGTTGAGTTAGTAAGGCGTGGACGTGGGCGAGAAGATGGGCCGGGTTGGGAACTACTTGCTGGGGCCCAGCAGTTCTGAAACTGACCAAGGAGGATGATTTCGGTTTTGGAGGCGTTCAGTGCCGCGTTGCTTACCCAGGAATAAGCCTGGATGAGGGCTTCAAGCGCGCATGCATCTTTGTTATTAGACACCCCCACCACGCAATCATCTTCAAATGCCATCATCTTGACTGGGGTTTGGTCTGGCACATGGACCCCAGTGAGGTGGGCATTCGCATTTCGTAGTAGTGGGTCAAGGCTGAAGTTGTATAAGAGTGGGCTGAGGGGGTCCCCTTGTCGTAGGCCCCTTTGAGGGTGGACTACTTCCATTAGGAAGCCTGGGCCACGCACTGCCATTGTCGTAGATTCTGTGAGAAGCATCACCCAGTCTATGAAGTGGGGGGGTAGGCGGAATTGATGGAGGCAGGCCCTAAGTATTCCCAGTTTACTCTATCATAGGCCTTTTGTTGGTCCAAGAATACAAGTGCCCCAGAGGCTGTGGACTGACATACATATGCCACAGAGTGCACGTTATCCCAAATTGACCTTCTGGGGATGAAACTGAATTGTTCTGGGGAGATGGTGGCAGATGCTACAGTCCCTAAATGGTTAGCCATGATTTTTGTTAAAATTTTGGTGTCTGTGTTTGTTAGAGAAATGGTGCGCCAGTTGGCTAAGTCAAGCTTATCCCCTTTTTTGAAAAGTGTGACAGTAAAGGCCTCATGTCCTCCTGGTAGGAGGCGCGTTTCTAACAGGCTTTGGTTGAGTGAGGCTAGCAGCAATGGGGATATATATTTGAAATATTTTTTGTAGAACTCATATGGAATGCCATCTGGGCCTGAGCATTTGCAGTTTGGCGTACCGCAAATGGCTGTCCATAATTCATTTGGAGTAATTAAATTCATTATTTCTGGGTATTAGAAAATGGTGTGGATAAGAGCTCAGTCGAGAAATTCCATCATTTTGGCCGGCTGAATTGGTTTGGCTCAGTATAACTCGGAGTAATATTATTGCATTTTGATTGCCACTTCGGCCAGTGTGTCTGCAATGGAATTATCCGATCTTCGCACCTGTGTGCAGGCCACACTCTGGCATGGTGCAAAATTTTTTAAAGAAGTATGCGGTGCATTTGTCGCCTTTAGTGATGCATGTGGCCCTGTATTGGACACAAACCTGAAGTTTGTGTTGCCTTTTGAGTGCGTTGAGGTGGGTGGCTGCCTCTGCCCACTTCTGGCCCCATACAGGGCTGTATCCTGTGGCTGGAATGTTGGACTCCAAGTGGGCCAATTCCGCCAGTGCGCGCGAGATAACCGCCGATGTGGCTCATGAGCGTCTGGAGGAGAGATGGTGATAGTGGCGGATGGTGTCCTCTTTGAAAGTTGCTCATGTGAAAAAGGGGTCCGCGCAAAACGGTGCAACAAAAAATTTTACCAAAGTTGCCTCTTCCACCCACGTGGAAAAACCTGGCGACGCGAGCTTGGGGGGCAGATTTTGCACCAATGTGGGGCCTTTGCAACTGTGACGGGTAAGAGGTATGTTATTGAGACCAGTCAGTGGTCGAAGAATTCCATTTTCGTTGTTTTGAAGTGGGAGATGTGATGTTGGAATTTCGCCGGCATTAGAATAAGGTTGATGTGGGTCATGGACCTTAATTGGCCATTGTGGACGTGGGGATGCGTCATGTTTTTGAGCAGTGGGGCATGTCACGGCAGCGCATCCATTAACCTAAGGGTGGCTTTTAGAACGCGTAGTTCTTCATGACCCTGTGGGGTGTGGGGTGAGTGAAGCCACTGATCCGTTGGTGAGGTTAGCCAACAGTTCATGTCACCAACTAGGAAAGAATTGGGGGTAGTGGGAGGGATTTGACTGACAAGAAAAATTCCTGACGCTCATGTGTACCATTTGGGGCATAGATGCTGATGATTGTGTGTGCAACATTGGCCCGCGAGAAGGTGATGACAAGCACTTGGCCATTTAGGAATGTTTCTGAGGATGTGAATTTGAATTTTTTTTTCCAAATTAGCACCCCACAGTGCTTTGACCAAAAGGATAGGGATGGTAGGAGCATTGTTTTCCAAGCTTCCTCGGAACCTCGTGGACAGTGGGACTCCTGGATGGCCAGGATATCCACGGGTAAATTGTGTTGTAAAAAACTCAGTTTCCTAGCCCAGGATGGGGAGGCCTTGAGTCTGGCGATATTCAGCGTCCCTAGAGTGAAGGTTTCCCCCATCGCACCTTAGGTGTGAGGGGTAGGCCCCCAGGCCCACCAGCCTCTTCAAGGTCCCCACGGGCTTTCACAGCAGTGCGGGTGTTAGCAGCAATGCTATTAGAGTTTTTGTTAATTTTTGTGGAAAGAGTCACATTGGCTTTTAATTCGCTTTTTGTTTTCCTGACGTCGGACAAATTTTTTGTGGTGCGGATAAGTTTGGTGCACCATTGAGCAGGGCAAAAAAAATTTTTCAGTTGGGATAGGTCCCAAGTCAGTTTTGACTGGAGCTTAGGTGCAGCGATTGGGTGAGATCAAATCTCCCATTGGATCCTCGGATTGAGTGGCCCGCTCAGCATAGGCCTCCCAATCTGATTGGGTGATGGACTCCCAAGTTGCTTCCGCCGCGAAGGTCTCCAGGTCCTCCTGGCATTGTGAGTGTGGGATGGTGGTGGTGGCCTTGGCCACTTCCTTGGCCGCGGCCCTATGGGCTTGCTTGGCCTTCTTCTGCTCCTGCGGGGAGATGGGCTTTACCAATAGGTAGCAGCCTTGTGCTCCCCACAGGAGAGCCTCCTTGGTGCTTGCGGTTGGTTCATAGTGCGCCTCTCCACTGGCCATGGCCGCTGAGGGGTGCTCTTGGAATGTGATGCCCTCCTTGATGGGGCATGCATGCGCCTTATGGCCAAACACATCACAGTGGGTGCAAATGGGGGCGCGCTGTCCACGGTTACCCAGAATGGGTGGGTGGTATGCCCTGCGATGTCAATAAAGGTAGAGTGCGGGATCTGGGTTAGGTCCTTTGCGATCTCCTCAGTTGGGGTCAGAACTGCGATGGCTTTACTGGTGCACAGGTGTGGCATCAGCGTGAAACGTTGCATTTTGAAAGATTGTAGTTCACCATATATGGCGAGACCATCTTTCAGGTGTTGCTCCAAAATGTCACGTTTTACTGTAGTAGGCAAAAAGTCAAACGTGAGGAAAATTTGGTTTAATTTTGTCCATCTGGTGCATTTGGTTTCGACGACCTGTTGCCCTTTGGGGAGGCCAACCACTATGCGCACTGCTGCAGCCTCGTCTGCTGCTATTTTGCTTTCAAAACCTAGGTCCAGCCAACCGCATGACATGGAGTGAGGTGCAACATACACCGCGGATGGGAAAATTTTGTGTACATCTTCACAAATTTTTCCCATAAGGCCGTTTTTTGGATGTCCAGATACACACAGACTCTGAATTCCACTGACGAAAGTGGCTGGGAGTGTGGCGTGTTGATGTACTGTTTGCATCGTGCTTGCCACACAAGTATCTCTGGGGAAATTGTGACCGCCAGTTTTTTGAGATTTTTTTCTATTCCGCCAGATTCTCCGGGGCGTTTTCAAATGTTAGAGGCCGCGGGCCTTCCGCCTGCTCCTCTTGCCTTGCTTGCCCAACTGCTCACAGACATGGGCGCATTCTAATTTCCTCTGTGAGATTATCAAACTAGATTTAGTCTTTTTGAATAGGTTGCAAAAGTGTTTGCAACGAGAATGAAAAGTTAGCACAAATTTGTTTGTGTGTTTAAAGTTTACCAGAAGATCCTAATTAATTCTTTTTTAGATTGGTAGGTGGCTATTAATAAAAATTAAGAAAATAAAATTATATTAATTATATAATTATCAACTACTTAGCAAAACCAATTGAACTTGTTAAATTAACTATAACGTCAACCAAAAACCTTTCTTTTGCTTTAATAATTGATTTGAAGCTAAATTTTGAGTTTTTAAAGTTTTACAAAAAACAGCCGCTTGAATTGAGCCCAACAAGAAAAATGTCAGTACAATTGATACCTGCTGCCCTAGTGTGGGGTGGTGGTGTGCCACCTTCTGGCGTCCTTCAGCTGTCACTGAAGTGTGCTTGGGCTGGCTCTGTTAGCCCTCCCAATGCCACTGGGCGTTATGTCCCATCTCAGGACTTAGTCACCATCTTGCAACCCTACAAGCGGTGCTCTCTTGGAGCAACCTGCATCACAGCCTCTGTGTTGAGTATGAGAATCTTTTTCCATATGTGAGTTCATCCATCATTAAGATGGCCACAGCAATGTTTAAACCCACTGGAGTTATGAGTTTTCACCCTTTCAAGGGCTATTTTGACCTGGGGTTTAGGTCTGAGCCCAGGCATTGGCAGCAACAAAGATGCCAATTTTGATAAAAAAACACTCCTACCATTTGCACCCAGCTCCCAGCTGATTCTACTCTTGCAGTTCAATTTGCAAAATTGCCCTCCCATCTTTCCCCAGAATGCCTCCACCATGAACACATGGAGGGATTGGCCATTTATGGAGCATACCCTGTGCTTCAATTCGTGGTTAACAATGGGGAAGATCATTTATCAGGGCCTCAGGCCTTTGCAATGATCCACCCATTCCATTGTGACACCCACCTCACAATCGCCCACACACGGTGATCAGATCTGCCCCTGATCACTCATTTTGGGAATGTGTCAATAATGGCCGCGCCATTTGACTCTTGTGTTTTGAGCTTTATCACTTGAAGCGCAAGTGCCTAACAGCTTCCGCCTCTCCCACTTTCTTTGCTCCTCCCTCCAGCATTGGGTTGGCGGCTGGTTTATCAAAATTTTTTAAATGGGGCTCAATCCTCCCACCCCCAACCTGAGCAAATTCTGGCTCTGCTTCTAAGGTGGCAGCCAATCAGAATTTTAAAAATGTCAAAAATTCAGCCAATTTGACTGAATTTCAAAAATCCTGAGTTGATGACTGGCTCATTTTCAGCTGAGCAGCTGTGGTCAACAGTGCACAGCCAATCAGTTTTCACCACCCCTCCAATTCTGGTGGCTGGGCTGGCACTAACTGATTTAAATCCTTTCAAAGTGCTCAAATGGATTGATGAAACAGATTGGGCTTATATTATTAAGCCTGTTTTGCCTTAGAGGAATTCTTGTCAAACCTCCCATTTTGCATTCATGCCATTTTCGCCCTAAAAATGGTTATCCAGTTTAAAAAATCTAAACAAAATGGCAGTGGAGGCAGCAACTGCCCCTGTCAACACTCTCCTCTATCAGCATCTTCATGGGGCAATGGATCCCCTTGTGGAGGGTATTACAATCCACAATTTCCCTCACAAATTTGAAGAAGATGCAAAATGTAAAATTGAAGAGCTCACTTTTGGTGCAAGTCACACATGCATTGATGCAGCAAAAAGTTGATGTTTGATCCCAATTATCCCCAAACCTGCCAGAGCATTAAGTCGTTCACTTGTGTGCCTGCTTTAATCACATTTGCTGTTCATCAACTTGCTCAATATATTGAGGCGATGGATACCACTGCTCTTATTAACAAAGATAACCCCCAGCTTACCTCCTTATGCCACATGCTGCTGATGCCCCAACCCCTATGCTGTCCACCATGGTCCGCCAGCTAAATTGGGTGCTAGACAAAAGCTTACCCAAAGCTTCCTCACCTTTCTGATATGGCTTCCTAGGCTTTTAGCTGAGGTGCCATATTAGGAATTTTTATTTTATAATAATCCCTCTGTTTGGCCCATTTGCAAATGAAGATGCATGGCGGCTCCCCCTTTTTGGGTTGGACACAATTAGTGCTAAAAAACTATAACATTAACCACTTACCTGAAACCATTGAGCCCATCAATTTATCAAAATCACCAACCACCCATCCATAACCAATTAACATATCAAATTTACTAACCATTAACTGCTTGCTAAAACCATTAAGCTTAATAATCAACCCAAAACTACCAACCGCTTGGAAAAACCATTTAAACCATCAAATATTAAATATCAAACTGTTAAGCCATAACAATATATCAATTTCTAGTAAAACATACAGAGTTTTCACTTCTTACATTTAAAACTTTTTATTTATTATAAAAAATTGAAAATTTCAGCTTTGAGGTGCTCATGGATCCCCTCCCATCCCACTTTATCCAAATTTTAAAGGCTCTACATGCGTAATTTTGGCTGAGCATCTTGCACACACAATTTCTTTTATTAATATTGATGTCTTTTAGTAACTAAAAATCTAATTTTAGATGGTGGCTAGCTTTGAGAGGTGGTTCCTATTATACTTTGGGTTAGTTTTTGTTTAAAATAAGTCTGAAATCCGCACTAGCTAGAAAAATACTCAGCTAATTAGATTTATCTTAAGGTCAACCGCCTTTGTTTACTTTTTTTAAAAAGCCTGAGCTCTTAAAAGCATCAGTCTACAGAAAAATACAATTTACTAAAAGGTATATTATGTAATAAAATTCTGAATAGAGGATAAAAAAACCTACCCAAAGAAATTCTCTATTTTACAATAATGAAAAAATGGGTTAGGATTGTCATTAAAGCCTAAACTGCATCAATTTTATTATGATCCTTCACCTCATTATATGATGAAATGATTACCTTATATAACTGGACCCTAAAATAAAACAATAAGCTACCACTCTACTGGGACTACTTTTTGAATCAATCATAAGTTTAGGTAAATGGTTATGTAACATCTAGGATAAAGTCTAAATATATAACTTATGATATAACCAAGCCTTTATTAATTTAAAAGCACACAAGACTTAGAGTACATGCTTTCAATTTAAAGCAATAATTATTAACAACCAACGCTGTCATTATATGGTCAAAAATAACAATATAATGTAGATCAAAAACTCTCTTTAAGAGCCATCAATTCAACATGATCTCTTGAAGTCCCTGTCTATTTAACATCAAAAGAAACTTCTTTCCCTGGGAGCAGATGTTGACAGTCCTTCCTTATCTTAAAGCTTGTCTATAACCTAATGTTGCTCATAACACTAATCTTTAATATAAGAGAGAAAATTGACTGATCTAGTTTAATACTAAAATGACATATTTAGAACAATAAAATTTTCACTTCTACTGACTATTTTCATTTACAAAATTGCCAACTCATATAAAAGGTTTATCTGTCACTCCAGGAGGCCTCAATAAACAACCACTCACATTTTTAACTTAACGTTTAAGAAACACTTTTCTTAGGTTAACAGGCTTTAAGAATTTCTGGCCTATGGCATAATCATCTAAGCAATACTCAAATCCTTTTTTCACTATTAATGTTAAAACCCAGGTATGGACAACGTCCCATGTGTACATTTATCTCAGGACCAATCTCATGGTAGCTTTTAAATCAGTAATACAGCGCCCTCTGACCACCACAAAATGCAAGCTAAAGTACATTAGCGCTTAAATACTACTTCCTTCCAGAAATCATCTTTTCCCCTTTCTATATTCAGCCCTTAGGAACCTAGGCCTAATGTTTTAGTCATCAAAGTCTCACTATAAGTTAGGTACATCTAATTCATTATAAAGAAAGAACTTGCCAAATATATTGTTCTTCCTTACACCCTATATCTTATAATTAACATTCTAGGGTTTCTAGGTTGACCACAGTAATTTCAGAAACTACCAACCTAATTATGATTATATTTGTCTACTCATAAAAAGTACCCACTAGAAAACTTTTACTCTTTTTGGTAAGGATATGTTAGAATAGATTAAGGCATTGTAATTTTTTGCAATACCAATGCATATAAACTCAACAAAACTTGTGTTCTAGAGGAGGCTAAAAACCTTAGTCTGCTCCAAATATCTATTATCAAGATTGTAGATTTGACTTGCACTCAACCCCTGCTATCCCAGGTTAGGATCAAGGTGTTAATTGATTGTTTATCTATATAAAAGATTGACTATTGACCATTAATCTATATAGCAATTTATGTACTTAGAGTAAAACTTCAGGTGGATTTCCAGTTATACACAGTTATCTCAAAAACTACTGAACTGATCCCAATATAACTTTTCATGTCATAGCACTGTGATAAATATAATTACCACTTGAGTTTTGTGACTAAATCAGATGTCCAACTTATAAGACATGTGATTAATAATCAAACCGTGTTTCAGTTTTTCCACACATCTTATATTTATTATATAATCTCTCGAGGGAGGATACCCCAGTGGTAGAGTATGGACCCTCTACCACTGCCTCTCGAGTTTGATCCCAGTAATGGACTTTGGGTAGGGGACGATTTTGACTGTGTTGGTTTTGCGCGCCAATGCCCTGAACTGAGATAGTAAATAGCAAAGGCGGTCCATGGAGTTCCTGGCCTATCATACACCGCGCATGGAGGTTTTTTTAGGTTTTATTCTCCTGTCCCATTTTCTTCAGTTTCCTAATTGGTGCGGTATCATCCCCAGGTTGGCCCACCTCAAATAAAATTTAAAATTATATAATCTCTCAACCTATTGCAGGGTTAGCATAATTAAGATACATTATGATCTATACATTTAATAGTTATTAAAAAAGTTAAAATATGCTATTAGTTTCTCACTTAACTCACCAAATTTAAGTACCTCCATACAGCATATATGCCAATGAATTTTCCATTTATTTAATAACAATAGATAGAAGGGAACCAAAGATATAGCAAAAAATCTTTTATGATATGATATGACCAACCTTGATTTAAATCTACGTTATGAGGGAGGCTGAGGAAAGTTTAAATCAGATCCATCTGGGTATTAATTTTATATAAAAAAAGTCAATACGTGGATATGTGGGTATGTTCCACATCTCCCTAAACTACTGGACTAATTTCAAGCAAACTTACTTTATATAATAGGATAATCACTTTAAGCTGTGATTCTTCATAATAATATTAATATACATAAAAGATATATATGTTATGAAACTAATATATAATTTTAATTGAAATTGATTTATCATTTTGACTAAGTAATTTGTTGGTTATTTGATAGGATCAATTGGTTTGCTAAGTAATTTGGTGTTATACAGTTGCTTTATAGGTTCAATAATGGCTTTTGCTAAAGGATTAGTGATCATAGTATTGGTGGACATGTTCAATTGCTAGATAAACTTATCAATGGCTATCTACAATATCTACCATTTTTCCTTTGATTTCAACATTTTGCAAATTAGATTTCAATATTTTGTATTTTGATTTCAACATTTTCAAATTGATTTCAACTTTTAAAAATCAATTTTAACACTTTGCAAATCAGTTTCAATATTTTACAATTTAATTTCAACATTTTGCAAATCAATTTAATATTTTATATTTAAATTCAACATAATTTTTGGCAATAGTTTATTTTATTATTTTGCTGGAATAGAGGCAAGTATATTATTGTCCACTTTGTTTTCTTATTTAGAGATATTTGTATATCCCTTATGTCAAATTATAATCTACCAAAAGAAAACCCTAAAGGTGAGAAAATCAATGAGTCTATAGCTAGAAATAAATATATGGTACAATCACTTAAAATAAAAACTAAAAATATTAATTTTTTAATTTAAAATATTTTAAATTTTAAATTTATTGTGGGGAAGGCTGACCATGGGATGGACACTTCCAAATATGACTCAGACGAGACAAAACTTAGTACCAGGTGAGGCACCCCAGAGAAGCGATGCTATCTCTTGTTGCCAGCGGGAACGCCACTTATGGGAAGGGGAGGGAACGTGTGTAGGGGGCGTAGCCACTATTGAGCACGTGTGGAGGAAGGGGTCTGATTTGATGAACCAGACTGGGAACCAGGAGGAGACCAGCTGCTGGCGACGTGGTGGGAGATATCCAAACATAAACGCTTGAAAGTGATCCACCAAATGAGACTGGAATCTGTGGACAGCTTCAGGGAGGGTGGGGATGGATCCAGCGATGGCATCCAAGACAATCGTGTGGATAGTCCACATGGCGATTGCAACCACCAGAGCACGAAGGGAGGGTGGGAGGGGAGAGGCCATTGATGAAGCAAACATATCTCTTGACAGACTGAAGGATGTGTTTGATCCTGGCCTAGCAGACGTTGGACTTCGCGCCATATTACTTTAGAGGTGGGGCACTTCTCCAGGCGGTGAAACAGCGTTCCATACTGGCCACACATGACACAGGATGAGTGTAAAGCATTAGAGCGCTCAGCTGTACGATACACCCGCCTCAGGCAGCGCCACACATGGGAGCGGACTTGAGGCTGCAACAGAGGATGGTGTGCGTATTTCCAGATAGTCTTTTGGGTCTCAGTGGAATAAGGGATGTCCATCATGTCCAGGTAGTCCACCCTGGATAGGACTTGGGGTCGAATGGGGATCACGGCATCATGGATGGGTAGCCCCTGTACCTCTTGTGTGAACTGAGGAGAGGGGCGGCCTCTTTGGGTTGTATGTCCACTAATACGAATTCTCCACTCTGCACTTCGCATGGAGAGTAGGATTCGTTTGTAGTGGGTTTTAGTCCCGTGAGGACCTGTGGCTGATGTGTGTGATGCGAGGTATTTCATCAGGGAGTGGGGGTTTGATGGATTGTTGAGGCCCAAGGCTCGGGAGAAGTTGGAGCAGGCTGCGCGGGACCAGTGTTGGGATGGGAGTGTAGGAGCAGTGACGGCCGCAATCCAGGTGCCTAGGATCTTGGCGGCATGGGCTTTGAAGTCAAGTAGGCCCATGCCACCATGATGATGAGGGCCAAACATGACCTCTAGCCGTACTGGTGGAGGGCGGCCTGACCAAAGCCAATCTTGTAGCAAAGCATACAGGGATTTGAAGAAGCTTGGGGAGAAGGGGATGGCGTGGGCTCCAAACCAGACTTTGGATAGGAGCATAGAGTTGGCAAGAACAACCCTGCCAGTGAGGGTAGTAGGGTAGGCTCTGAGAGAGGCGATTCGCTTCGTCACGTTGTCCAGTATATGGCACTCCATTACTGCTGACGCGTATCCTCCTGTCTTCAACCACACGCCCAGATGGCGTACCGGTCCTATGGTAGGGTGTGGCACAAAGGGGAGCACCAGTGGAGCGGTGTGTTTTGAGTTAGTAAGGCGTGGACTTGGGCGAGCAGATGGGCTGGGTTGGGAACTACTTGCTGGGGCCCAGCAGTTCTGAAACCGACCAAGGAGGATGATTTCAGTTTTGGAGGCGTTCAGTGCCACGTTGCTTACCCAGGAATAAGCCTGGATGAGGGCTTCAAGCGCGTGCATCTTTGTTATTAGACACCCCCACCACGCAATCATCTGCAAATGCCAGCATCTTGACTGGGGTTTGGCCTGGCACATGGACCCCAGTGAGTTGGGCATTCACATTTCGCAGTAGTGGGTCAAGGCTGAAGTTGTATAAGAGTGGGCTCAGGGGGTCCCCTTGTCGCAGGCCCCTTTGAGGATGGACTACTTCTGTTAGGTAACCTGGCCGCGCACAGCCATTGTTGCAGATTCCATGAGCAGCATCACCCAGTTAATGAAGCGGGGAGGTAGGCGGAATTGTTGGAGGCAGGCCCTAAGGTATTCCCAGTTTACTCTATCATAGGCCTTTTGTTGGTCCAAGAATACAAGTGCCCCAGAGGCTGTGGACTGACACACATTAGCCACAGAGTGCACGTTATCCCAAATTGACCTTCTGGGGATGAAACTGAATTGTTCTGGAGAGATGGTGGCAGATGCTACAGTCCCTAAACGGTTAGCCATGATTTTTGTTAAAATTTTGGTGTCTGTGTTTATTAGAGAAATGGGGCGCCAGTTGGCTTAGTCTACCTATCCCCTTTCTTGAAGAGTGTGACTGTAAAGGCCTCATGTCCTCCTGGTAGGAGGTGCATTTCCAACAGGCTTTGATTGAGTGAGGCTAGCAGCAATGGGGATATATATTTAAAATATTTTTTGTAGAACTCATATGGAATGCCATCTGGGCCGGGGCATTTTCAGTTTGGTGCACCGCGAATGGTAGTCCATAATTCGTTTGGAGTAATTAAATTCATTATTTCCAGGTATTGGAAAATGGTGCAGATATGAGCTCTGTCGAGAAATTCCGCCATTTCAGCTGGCTGAATTGGTTCAGCTCGGTATAACTTGGAGTAATATCTTTGCGTTTTGATTGCTACTTCAGCCGGTGTGTCCACAATAGAATTATCCGATCTTTGCACCTGTGTGCAGGCCACGCTCTGGCGTGGTACAAAATTTTTTTGAAGAAGTATGCAGTGCACTTGTCACCTTTAGCGATGCATGTGGCCCTGTATTGGACACAAACCTGATGTTTGTGTTGCCTTTCAAGTGCGTTGAGGTGGGCTGCTGCCTCCACCCACTTCTGGCCCCATGCAGAGCTATATCCTGAGGCTGGAATGTTGGACTCCAAGTGGGCCAATTCCGCCAGCGCACGCAATATAACTGCTGATGTGGCTCGTGAGCATCTGGATGAGAGATGGCGATAGTGGCGGATGGTGTCTTCTTTGAAAGTTGCCCATGTGGAAATGGGGTCCGCGCAAAATGGTGCAACAAACGATTTTGCCAAAGTTGCCTCTTCCACCCACGCGGAAAATCCTGGCGATGCAAGCTCTGGGGGGCGGATTTTGCACCAATGTGGGGCCTTTGCAACTGTGATGGGTAAGTGGTATGTTATTGAGACCAGTCAGTGGTCAGAGAATTCCATTTTCGTTGTTTTGAAGTGGGAGATGTGGGGTTGGAATTTCGCCAGCACTAGAATAAGGTCAATGCGGGTCATGGACCTTAATTGGCCGTTGTGGACATGGGGATGCATCATGTTTTCGAGCAGTGGGGCATGTCACGGCCGCGCATCCATTAACCCAAGGGTGGCTTTTAGAATGCGTAGTTCTATGTGACCTTGTGGGGCGTGGGGTGAGGGCGGCCACTGGTCCGTTGGTGAGGTTAGCCAACAGTTCATGTCACCAATTAGGAAAGAATCAGGGGGTAGTGGGAGGGATTTGACCGACGAGAAAATTCCCAACGCTCTTGTGCACCGTTTGGGGTGTAAATGTTGACGATTGTGTGTGCAACATTGGCCCATGAGAAGGTGACAACGAGCACTCGGTCATTTAGGAATGTTTCTGAAGATATAAATTTGAAAAAATTGTTTTTCTGAACTAGCACCCCACAGTGCTTTGACCAAAAGGATAGGGATGGTAGGAGCATTGTTTTCCAAGCATCCTCGGAACCTCATGGACAGTGGGTTTCCTGGATGGCCAGGATATCCACGGGTAAATTATTTTGTAAAAAACTCAGTTTCCTAGCCTGGGACAGGGAGGCCTTGAGTCCAGCGATATTCAGCGTCCCTAGAGTGAAGGTTTCCCCATTGTACCTTAGGTGCGAGGGGTGGGCCCCCTGGCCCACCAGCCTCTTCCAGGTCCCCACGGGCTTTCACAGCAGCGCGGGTATTAGCAGCAACGCTATTGGGGTTTTTGTTAATTTTTGCAGAAAGAGTCGCGTTGGCTTTGGCCTTCGCTTTTTGTTTTCCCAACGTCAGACGAATTTTTTGCGGTGCGGATAAGTTTGGTGCACCGTTGAGTGGGGCAAAAAATTTTTTGGTTGGGATAGGTCCCAAGTCAGTTTTGACCGGGGCTTGGGTGCAGCGATTGGGTGAGATTGAATCTCCCATCAGATCCTTAGATTGAGTGGCCTGTTTGGCTTGGGCCTCCCAATCTGATTGGGTGATGGATTCCCAAGTTGCTTCCACCACAAAGGTCTCCATGTCCTCCTGGCGTTGTGAGTGTGAGATGGTGGTGGTTACCTTGGCCGCTTCCTTGGCCGCGGTCCTATGGGCCTTCTTGGCCTTCTGCCACTCCTGCGGGGAGATGGGCTTTACCAATAGGTAGCAGCCTTGTGCTCCCCACGGGAAAGCCTCTTTAATGCTTGCAGTTGGTTCATAGTGCACCTCTCCGCTGGCTATGGCCGCTGAGGGGTGCTCTTGGAATGTAACGCCCACTTTAATGGGGCATGCATGTGCCTTATGGCCAAATGCATCACAGTGGGTGCAAATGGGGGGCGCACTGTCCACGGTTACCCAGAATGGGTGGGTGGTGTGCCCTGCGATGTCAATAAAGGTGGAGTGCAGGATCTGGGTTAGGTCCTTCACGATCTCCTCAGTTGGGGTCAGAACTGCGATGGCTTTGCCGGTACACAGGTGGTGCATCAGCGTGAAACGTTGCATTTTGAAAGATTGTATTTCGCCATATATGGTGAGACCATCTTTCAAGTGTTGCTCCAAAATATCACATTTTACCGTAGTAAGCAAAAAGTCAAACGTGAGGAATATTTGGTTTGATTTTGTCCATCTGGTGCATTTAGTTTCGATGACCCATTGCCCTTTGGGGAGGTCGACCACTACGCGCACCACTGCAGCCTCGTCTGCTGCTATTTTGCTTTCAAAACCTAGGTCCAGTCAACCGCACGACATGGAGTGAGGTGCAACATACACCACAGTCAGGAAAATTTTGTGTACATCTTCACAAAATTTTTCCTATAGGGCCATTTTTTGGATGTCCAGATACACACGGACTCCAAATTCCACTGACAAAAGTGGCTGGGAATGTGGCGTGTTGATGTACTGGTTGCATCATGCTTGCCACGCGAGTATCTTTGGGGAAATTGTGACCGCCGGTTTTTTTAGATTTTTTTCTATTCCGCCAGATTCTCTGGGGCGTTTTCAAACGTTAGAGGCCACAGGCCTTCCGCCTGCTCCTCTTGCCTTGCTTGCCCAACTGCTCCCATTCATGGGTGCAGACTAATCCCCTCTATGAAATTATCAAACTAGATTAGTCTTGAATTGAATGTGTTGCAAAAGTGTTTGCAACGAGAAAGAAAAGTTTTAATTTAAATATTGAATCTTAAAATATATTGAAGTTGAAGTGTAAAATATTGAAAGTGAAGTGTAATATCAAAATTATATAAAATGTTGAAATCAATTTGTAAAATATTGAAATTGAGTTGCAAGAAGTTAAAATTTACTTGTAAAATGTTAAGATTGATTTGGAAGATATTGAAATTAATTTTAAAAGATATTGAAATCACAATGTAGAATAACAAAATAAAAATGCAAAATGTTGAAATCAAAGGAAAAATGGTATATATTCAAGGTGGATCAAACTTGGGAAAAATATACTACATTAGATTTGGTAGGAAGTGAAAATATAAGAATGGAGGATAAAGCCTAAGTACAGGGGTAAACCTCTTCCTGAATTTGATTTGATAGGGCAAGATTATATGATCTAATTATCTACAATCTTAAAACTAATTTAATCAATTAAAATCACCTGGAAAATTATAATTAAAGTATGCTGGGAAAATCAGCTTGTCTGTAAAATAATAATTCTAAATCAGCTATATAGTATTAGCTTAGACATCACCACCTACCTACTTGATTGGTTATTAAAAGGTAAGATCTAGGTTATCTAGGAATGTTATGATTTTTGTATTAGCGTAGCTATGACTTAGCGTCAAGAGGTGATCAGTTACAATTAAGGTTGCTTACTTTAAGATACAAAAATTGGTATCATTACTCTCTTTCCACTCAGCATACTTTTCTGAGCAAATTATATGGATAAAAAAGTATATCTCAATTGCCAGCCATAGTTTTGCTCCAATGTCCTTGAATTCTTCGCTGGCTGCCCCAGTGTGGGGCAGTGGCAAAACTCCCCCCATCATTTTCCATCCAAAAGTAAAATATTCTCAGACTGGCTTTCCAAGTCATACTGAACCCCTAGGATGATTTGTTCCTCCCAAAGATCTCAACGCCCACCTCATTCAAACCCAAGCGGTGCCTAATTGCCCCCTGGTGCTCCCCAGAGCAACATCCATTTCAGCCTTAGGGTCAACTATGTGAAACTTTTCCCCTACCATGACCAAGCCATTTTCAAAATGACTCAGGCGGTGATGCATCCCACCAATTTAATTGACTTCTGCCCCTATAAGGGGTACGTTGATCTCAGCTTCACCTGTGAAGCTTGTGAGGCCAATTTGGCAACTGTGCCCCTGGTTTTCTAGGGTACCCCTCTTCCCATAATTTAAACCCAGTTCCCAGCAGATATCACTTTGGTGTTCAGTTTGTTGGTTTGCTAACCCACCTTCCCCCTGAGGTGCTCCTCCAGGAGATGATGGATGGTTTGGCAGCCTATGGCTCCAACCCCATCTGGCAATTTGTGGTCCCAATTGGGTTACATGCCTTTCTGGGACTCAGATGTGTGCCACAATCAGCCCTGAATTAAATAAAATTGCCCTGGCAATTCCTTTTTGTGCTGTTATCCCCTCAGCCCTTGACCATCCATTATGGGTCCACATCAAGGGTGGACAGATGATATGTCCTTCCTGTATTATGTTGGACCACTCAAAATGCAAGTGCCCATCCCTAGCTGCTTCTAATGGCTTGATTTTTCATCCACTGGCTTCCAATCCGCCGCCCATGTAAGGAGAGTGTCTATAACTCTCCTGTTTCCATTGTGGTAGTGCATGGTGCATAAGGCTAACGCCAGGGAACTAGCTGTTAGTGCTAAAGTTATTAGAGCCCAGCAGAGGGTGCTGGAGCAATAACAACTTAGTCAGAGAAGTGCAAGTTTTATAATAAAAGACCCACCAAAAGCGACGTGGTGCACAAAGATGAAGGGGGCAAGCGACCCAGGTCGGAGGGAACCTGGGAGAACCAACGGTGCACTAGGGGATAGCTGGAGTGTATTTATGATGTCAAGGTTAATGGAGCGTGTGACCTCCTCAAAGAGGTTTGCACACAGGAGCGTTTAAAATATCATAAAAGTAAAATGTAAAACGGGGAAAATGTTTATTTGGAAGTTGACCAACAAGAAATGTTTGTCAGGGAAAACATAATTAAACTTTGACGGGGGAATAAAAGGTTTTCTGAAGTGGGCTCAAGCACTGACCCATCAATAAGCACACACTACCATCCTGATTAGTAGAATACACAGAAACTGACTTCACTTATGTAATCAATTAAAGTTGGATTCGACCCAAATGTGTGATTCTATAAATGGAATGGGTTTCAAAAACCCCGTTCCTTGACTAACCAAACAGAACCATCTGCATTTGTTACATAAACCTTCAAATCCACGCCTGGGCTGACGTAAGGGGCTGGGAATTTGGCACCCCACTAGTACCAACCTGGGCATATTCTTCCCATACCCAGCGTTGGTCTAAGATATGCCTAAGGTCAGGGAGGGCCTGTAACTTCACCTTCTGGGCCTCCTGGCGCCCAGCCTTATCCTTGGGGCTGGTCCCCGCTATGATGTCATGTGACCATGACAGCCCATCCCACACCAGCTTCAGTATGGAGTACAATCCTACCTCTCCCTCCCCCAAAGCCTGTTGCTGCAGCTGTGCCAGCAGCCACAAATTAGCCTCCACCTCACCCCAGTGCCACAAATGCTCCATCCAATCAAACACAGGATTGGACCCCAGTTTGATCCCATGCATCCTTCAATGAGCCAGCCAAACATTAGGAATATGCTGAGACCACAATTCAACCAAAAACCTTAGGATCTATTGGTTAAAATGATGATTCCAAGAATATAATTGAAGGCTGCAATATTCAAATTAAGCAGTTTGTGTTTATTGACCAAGATGGTGAGCTACCCCATCATTTATACGCCCCCCAGTAAAATGCCAAACTTTTCTTTGGTGACCACCAGCTGGCTGTTGAAGCAACAGCTAAGCCAGATTGTCATCTACTCCGCAAAGCTGCCACCAAATCAGTGGCAATGCTCAAAGGAGGAATCCTTTCTCCCTATATTCTCTCCAAAGCCAATAAAGTCCAAAAATATATGTTGATCAAAGCCCACAAAGGCACCAATGATGCCATCCAGCACGTGGCAGTGGTAGTGCGGAATCCCAAATCAAATATTATCTGCACCAAAAATGACACATTCATAAAGCTATCTGGCGCATGCATGAAATCAGAACTATTTGGCCAGATATGTCAGAACTCTTATGTATAATGGCTGTTTTCCTACCACCCTGATCATTGGAAATATATCTCCACATCCCGCTGATGCCCCAACGCCCCTGCTCTCCACCATATCCCATTACCTTCTTTGGGATGAAGATGCTACTAGGGATGAGCCCCCTGATCCCCCTCCCCTTCTTCCATTTTCAGATACTGGTGGTTGACTCAAAATAAAACTTTTGACAACCATCAAATCAGGCCAATTATCCTTTCAACGCTTGAGCTAACACCTATACTCTCGCCTCAAAGCCAGTTGCAATTACACGATTTGGGCTGATTATCTCAACTTAAATTCAATTAAGTACTTATCAATAAGTTTGGGCTGAATACGATTGCACACTATGGCAACTTTTATGCATCAAATCTCAGCAATCTGTAACAGTAATCAGGAACACAATCAACTAACTAGTATACAAAATTGTTTGGGACTGGCCTGAAGTTAACGTTTAAAAATCCCATGGACCATAAGACAAATGAAAGACGTAATCAATTTACTGCCCTAGGGCAAAATTTGTATGTCAATCCATATGATAGGCATGATAGCACTTGTATATGGACCGCTTGAAAGGTAGTACCTAGTGCTATCAAGAGAGTGGCCTGCCAACGTCACAATTAGGAGTACATCATCTACTTTATCAATAAAAGAATTTCACAGAAGGTGTATTCTGTCAGCAGTATGACGAAAATCAAATCAAGAAGATCCTAGGACAATTTTGCATTTTTTATCGCAATTTTTGTACCTGAAATCCTCCTAATTTTGAAAGTACTTTGCCACCAATAAACCTAAGAAAAGTTCTCAGTCATATCAGTTCAAAGGCTTAACTGAGGTTATAAATACCTGTTGGTATTTTGTGCATGAGTGTGGCCAGGAGATGCCCTAGAGGTATAAATACTGGCACAAGGCCTAATGACTGATGATCTAATAAATACCATCTAGTTAAGGTATCTCTTTTAGCTCTTTCCTAGTCTTATCTGAATCCTATCTTTGCAGAAGTGTCAATTATCTGGTGGCGTCCAATCCAAAGCTTGTATCAAAACCTGCCTGAGAAGAAGTTCCCAATTATGTTGGGAAAATTGTGCCCAAAATTGACAGAAGAGTTGGGGCTATCTTAATCTGCCTAGTAAGTTTCCAAATGGTTCAAATACCATAAGCCACTGGCAATATTGAGGATTAACTAAAGGAACTTCATCCCAATTAAGCATGCAGGATGATAATTATCAAGCGAGCTATCCTCAGAATTTTTCATCCGGTGCTCATTCAAAACTGGTGACACTCTGAAATGGATTCCTGTAACCAATTCCTGGCAGATTCAGCCAGACGAGAAAGTGATATTGAGATGAAACTAGTGACAAGGTTACCTCAGTTTATTTTACCAGACACCACAGCTCCACAGCTGGTTCCTCCTACACCCATAATCTTGTCAACGTGGGAGAGCTCATGCAGCAAATCCAGTTGTCCAAAAATAAGGATTAGGATGATGTCTTGAACAAAGAGTAATTTTCAAAAAATTTTGACATTTGCGTTGAGATTGCAGAATAGAAACTGAAATTACTCAGGAAATTTGGGAACTCAAAATGCAATTATTAACTAAAAATTCTCGAGTAGATAGTATGGGTAAAGAATATTAAAAGCATAACGTCCAATCAAGCTTTATTCGAAGAAAAGCATGACAACCTCAAAACACAAAGTGGCCAATGATCACCCATCTTTGACAAAAGAAAAATGGGAAAAAGCTCTGTCCATTTGGCCAAAACACAGTTTGGAAAACCAAGGGCCAGTTCAAGCATCAGAATCTAGTAGTTCAGAGCAATATCATGAAACTGAATTATTGGAAATTGACACCAATGCAGAAACAGATATACTGAAAATTTGTTTTATGCCTAGAATTCTGGCAGCAATTCTGACTCCAGATACTCTACAACGGGAAATAGGGCAAATTTTAAATGATGATACCCCAAGATGTTCAAGAAGAAGTACAACCCTTATGCCCAAAACAGGGAGAGATGACTTCAAACCTTTGAATTTACCAAAGTTCAATAATGATAGGAATGTTCACTCTTTCCTTAAGCTATTTGAAAAAGAAATGAGGGGAGCATCAGACTATGCAAAAGAATCAGCACTGATTAACTCACTTGACGCCCATAGCTGTGCCCTCGTTATGCCCTATTTGAGTGACGATTGGTCCTATATGGATGCCATAATTGCAGTGACAAAACAGTTCATAGGGCCTGAGAAATTAGAAATACAAAAAAGAGCTTCTTAATATTGAATTCAAGCAGAATGAGACTAATAGGGACTTTGCGGATAGGTTTCTCATGAGGCACAAGTTCTGCATGGGTGCAATTCAATAGATAAGTTTGACGCCAAGACAGCAATGTAGCATGCAATTATGCCCTTCCATGAACTGTACAATGTCATGTTATCTGCATTTAATGGAAGCTTGGAATTCTAAGTGCTTACCAATTACTTAGAAGCTGTTCCCGCAATTTCAATACCCCTAATTGGGCTAAAGATCAGCAAAAATCCTGATTTTCAGGCCCAAAAAGTAACACTATGTCCGACCAGGGAAAAAATTTCAAACTATGAACCAGAAATTTGAGCAAAAGCAGCAAAAAGGGCCGATTACATGCCACTACTTTTGTCAAAAGTGGCACTTTGCTAGAGAATGCTACAGATGGTCCAAAAAAACCTGGAGTCAACTTTTCTCTAGAATCAACAGCAACAGTGAGGCAGGAAAAATCAGGTGGAGTAGAGGTGGAAAGCTCTAACTCCACTGATGTTCAAACCATTCCACCTGACCCTGGTGAGCTCTTTAGGGCCGAAGATGTTGCTGGAAATAACCTCAACCATATTATGGCTAATGATGTCATGATGGTCACTACTCGGGCCACAGCAAAAGCAACTAAACCCTTGAATATTACCAAAGAAGCCAGAGCAGAGGTATCAAACCCTTACACAAAGCAAATTATTGATCAGGGTTTGGACCTACAACCCAGATGTTCAACTGACCTACCTAAGCTTAAAAACATTCAAGTAGCTATTCCCATGAAGATCAAAGCAGATAACTTCCCAGATATTTGCTCTGGCCTGAGATCACACCTGGAATTGGGCAGCAGTCACAACAATAATATGATAGACACCTCTGAAAACTACTATTAATGTACTTATGTGGACATAACTGTGAACAAGGTGAGAGTTTGGGCCATTATTGATAGTGGTGCTCCTATCAATATAGTTATCAAAAAGTTGGTTAAAAAGTTGAAAATTGCGCCTGATGTTGCCTACTGTCAGGAATATGGAACATCTGGAGCACATACAACTAAATCGATGGGCTCCTACAGTACCCTACCTCTCAGATTCAGATCTATTGTAGTAGCAGCACCTGCTATAGTATTGCCAAAACAAACTATGATATCCTAATTGGGACTGATTTTCTAGGAAGATATGGAGTTGTTACCAATCATAAGGACAATACTCTCACCATTCTTGGCCATACTATTCCACTTTACTATAACCAGGATAAGGCAGTTGAGAAAAAGAAACCCAGCCTATTCATAAATATAGCCTACAAAGGTAGAGTCATCCCAATTAAGTATTCTAAAGCACGGTCAAAGATAAAACCACTACCCACACAGATTGATGAGTCAAATGGCATTCCACTTCAATCAGATCAGACCATATTTGTACCATCCAGAGAACAAATAATCATCCTGATAGAAGTAACAATTATTATTCCAGAAGGACTTTATGGTGAAGTATATCAACCACTGTCTAAATCTAGATTTTAAACAAACATTGCCCTGGTATTATCATTCCAGGCCACAGAGAAATATATACCTTATGTGCAAACCTTCAAAATTGGCCCATCTCCATCAAGAAACATCAAACAATCGCATATCTATATCTGATCCCTTACTAAGAAATTCACTCATTCCATGAGTTTGGAACTTTTGTTGAATTAGGGCTTTCAATAAGGACCTACTCAGCATAGATAGTGTTGTCCCTATGGCCTATTTAAGCAACCTAGCCAACTCTGAGAAAGGCTAAACTCAGGATTTATTCTCTAAATATTGGGAAATATTCGCACAAGATGATTTCAACTTGGGATGTGCTAAGGGTGTCACCCACAAAATCAGTACCGGAGATTATAAACTTATTTTATTACGACCAATTAGACGCTCTAAATCATCAGAAGAAGCTGTATCCTAGGAGATTAAGGAGCTACTAGATTGTGTCATGTTAGTACCTTTAGAAAGGTCTATGGGCAGCACTAATTTTAATAGTGAAGAAAAAGTATGGAAGCAACTGAGTAGTCATTGATTATCAGAAGCTAAACAACATCACAAAGAAGGACTCATACCCCTCTGCCATGAATTGATGACACCTTGGATAGGCTAGGGGCGCAAAGTTTTTCTCAGCAATGGACCTTATCATTTGGTATTAGCAAATAGATCTTCCCAAAGAGGAGTGCTTAAAATGTGCAATTTATACCCAAGAGGGCCTATTCCAGCTGACGAAAATGCTGCAAGGGCTCTGCAATGCCCCAGCTACTTTTCAGAGGGCAATGGACACAATCCTGGGAGATTTGATTTGACATGTGTATTAGTGTACCTTAATGATATCAACGTTTTCAGCCGCAATTTTAACGACCACCTGATACACTTAGAGGAGGTTTTCAGAAGGCTAGCTGCTGCAAACTTGAAAATCAAGCCCAGAAAATATCAGTTTTTAAAGACCATCTGGAATACCTTGGATTTGTGATTGATAAAGTGGGTCTTCAGCCCCAAACCTCTAAGCTGGATGTTATCTCCAAAATGAAATGGCCCAAATCCAAGCACGGTATAAAAGTATTCCTAGGCATGATTGGGTACTATCCTCAAATTATCACCAACTTTGAACAACTTATAGAGCCGCTTTTCTACCTACTAAAAGATGAGGTCCCATTCGACTGTAACCCAGCTTGCCAGGATGCATTTGACCAACTCTGATCCTCCCTAATAGGTGCGCCTGTTCTTTGATACCCAGACTTTGATTGCAAATTTATCATGCAAACTGATGCATCCTGGACAGCAGTGGGGTCGTGTTATCCCAAGTTGGAGATGGTGAAGGACATCCAGTTGACTTCACTAATCAGACCTTAAACGTTCGTGAAAAAGCTACATGGTGACAGAACGAGAATGCTTAGCTGGCATATATGCTTGCAAGCAATTTTGGGTCTAACTTCATGGCACTCATTTTAAAGGTGTTACTGACCATGATTCCCTAAGATGGTTAAACAACTTAAGAGAACCTGAGGGCCAATTAGCCTGTTGAACATTAAAGCTTCACTCTTATCACTACACCAATGAGCATCAGCTGGGACAAAACACCAAAACGCTGACTGTCTATCCTGACTACCCGCCATTGCAACACTTAATTGGGCCGCCAATGAGTTCTTTTTGAAAATGGTCAATATAGAGTATAAAGATGAGCCCAAATCCATCCAAAAAATATTATTGGATCTACAAAAAAATACAACCATCAAAAACTGAACGCCTTAAAAGATTATTGAGGACAAAAAGTATATCATCCCAAGACCCTGGCCCAAACAGACCTAATAATGGCAGCACATAAGGCCATAGGGCATGGTGGATTTAAAAAGATGAAGAGCATATGAAGCAATTCTACTACTGGGAGTCAATGCATTTCGACTTCCAAGAAATGCTAGAATGCTGTGCAGAGTGCCAAGGCGAAAACCCGTTCTGAAAAAGCACATCTTACCAGCTTGTTTGGCCCAAGTTTGCCTGGCACACTGTATCTATTAATGTTGTTGGCCCTCTTCCAACAAGCAATATGAAGGCCAAGTACATAAGTGCAGTATCGACCACTTGACTAAATGGGTTGAGGCCAAGGCCATTTGGGAAGCTGGAGCGTCAACTACTTCCAAGTTCGTCCTTGAAAACATCATCCACATACATGGATGCCCCCATGTTATTCTGACTGATAATGAAACCAACTTTACCACCAATGACTATGCCAAGCTCAACCAATTAATGGGAGTACAAGGTGTGTTTACTGCTCCCTATCATCCTGAAACTAATGGGACTGTTGAGCGTGCAAATGGGACTTTGGTGAATATTATCAGAAAATTAACTTTGGCCATTACATCTGAATAAGAATACTTGTCTAATTTCAGCAGTCTTCGCCTACAATTTCTCCTATCATTCATCAACCAGGGTGTCTCCGTTCCAAGTATTATATGGAAGACACCCAGCCCTACCAACGCTGCTATATTAGGCCCTAGAGGAACTTGGTGAAAACACTTATACCCAGCATGTCAAGAAGCTTGCGGATGCTTTGATCAAACTACAAGCTCAAGGCTTCAACAACAGTTTTGCCAAAAAAAGCCCAACATCAAAAGGACTTAGAGAATCTCTACACACTGGCCATATTTGAAGTTAATGATGAAGTTATTTTTTGAACACCCACGTATCAGGCCAATTGCAAAAGTTAGGTTGCATCTGGGTTGGGCCATTTGAATTGCTTGAGAAACATTTAAGTTCATATACACAATCAAGGATAGCATGACCGGCCATATATACAACTGAGTCAATGCAAAATTTCTAAGAAAATTTAATAAGCAGGCCAATTAGAAAGAAAAAGTTGAAAAAACAAAACAAAAAAAAACAAAAAAATGAAATAAAATATTTATATATATATATAATAGTTTTATTCTAAAAATACTTTAGTTTACAATTGACGTTGGGGAGAGGATCCAACTTCAGACTCTACAGGTATTTGGGCCAAAATTAGCAATAAGTCGTTCATACTTTAGACTCATCGGGCATTTGGGCCAAAGTACTAATAAAAAGACCCAACTCCATGCTCATCAGGCGTTAAGGCTGATGATAACAGATCAACAAAAGCTAGTTGGTTCTTTAGGACTTATATTCAAGTCAAGAGGAGAAAAAATGTCAGATTCTGGTGGTTGACTCAAAATGAAACTTTTGACAACCACCAAATCAAACCAATTATCCTTTCAACGCTTGAACTAACACCTATACTCTTACCTCAAAGCCTATTGCAATTACATGATTTGGGCCAGTTATCTCAACTTAAATTCAATTAAGTACTTTATCAATAAGTTTGGGCTGGATACGTTTGCACACTATGTCCAATTTCCTATGCATCAAATCTCAGCAATCTGTCCCAATAATCAAGAACACAATCAACTAACTAGTATACAAAATTGTTTGGGATTGGCCTGAGAAAAAGGTTTAAAAGTCCCATGGACCATAAGACAAACGAAAAGCATAATCAAATTCAGGCCCTAGGGCGAAATTTGTATGTCAATCCATATGATAGGCATTATAGCACATGTATATGGACCGCTTGAAAGGGAGTACCTAGTGCTATTGAGAGAGTGGCCTGACAATGTCCCAATTAGGAGTACAAAATCTACTTACTAATGCAAGAACTTCACAGAAGGTGTATTTTGTCAGCAGTATGACAAAAATCAAATCAAGAAGATCCTAGGACAATTTTGCATGTTTTTATCGCAATTTTTGTACCTGAAATCCTCCTAATTTTGAAAGTACTTTGCCACCAATAAACCTAAGAAAAGTTCTCAGTCATATCAGTTCAAAGGCTTAACTGAGGTTATAAATATCTGTTGATATTTTGTGCATGAGTGTGGCCAGGAGATGCCCTAGAGGTATAAATACTGGCACTTGGCCTAATGACTGATGATCTAATAAATACCATCTAGTTAAGATATCTATTTTATCTCTTTCCTAGTATTATCTGAATCCTATCTTTCGAGAAGTTTCAACTAGCTGGGAGCGTCCATTCCAAAGCTTGTATCAAATCCTGCCTTGGAAGAAGTTCCCAATTATGTTGGGAAAATTATTCCAAAGCTTTGACCAGAAGAGTTGGGGCTATTTTATTCTGCCTAGTGAGTTTCTGAACAGTTCAAATACTATAAGCCACTGGCAATATTGAGTATTAATTAAAGGAACTTCATCCCAACTAAGCGTGCAGGATAATAATTATTGAGTGAGCTATCCTCAGATTTTCACAGCCATGTTGGGATAAGAAGTTCCCATTGTCCCACCTGCTTGATTGAGTTTGCATTATGTGTGTCATCTGCTCATTTTGGGCAGTTCATTTGTTTTACTTGGTGATAATTTATTTTTAGGCTTTTAAGTTTTGGTAATGTCCATCATCTGGTCAGCTTACATCAGTTAAATAAAAAATGGTTATTATTGTTGCTTTAGTCATAAATATCAAAGCATTAATCTCGCTTACTATGATATATTAATTATTAACTAACTGAGCTACCCGGCATTGCTTGGGTTAAATTATTTTCAGCTAATTTTAACTGATTAATTTAGGTTCTATACTATAGATAACATGAGAAACTTACTCATTACCAATGAACATATCAAACTGATTAATCACCAATTGCTTACCCAGTACAGTTGAACTTATCAAATCAAAAATAAACCAACAATCACTTGGCCAAACCCAAATGAATTTATCAAAATACTCTAATATCTTCAAGCTATTTTACAAAACCAAAGAACCTATTGAATCAACCAAAACCCATCAACCACTTGAGCTAGAATCAATTGAATGTAAAGAAAACCAAACATCACCAAAACCTCAGCCAAAATAAAATTAAGCTTTATCAATCAAACCAAAATTCACCAACACTTTGCCAAAACCAATTTAAATATTAAATCAATAATTTACCACCAACCACTTACAAGTGCTATTGGATCTATCAAATTGGCCAAAAACCACTGACAACTCAGCCATTTAAAATTAGACCTATCAGATTAATCAAATACCACCAAATTGCTAACCAAAACATTTCTATATTTTTAAAAACATTATGTATATATATATATGACATATCATCTTTAAAACTTTGAACCAAATTAACCTAACTTGGCACAGATATTTTATAAATTAGGTGAAACAACTTAAACAGTTATAAACTTTTCTTTCTCATTGCAAACACTTTTGCAACCCATTCAATTCAAGATTAAATCTAGTTTGATAATCTCATAGAGGGGATTAGTCTGCGCCCATGTCTGGGAGCAGTTGGGCAAGCAAGGCAAGAGGAGCAGGTGGAAGGCCCGCGGCCTCTAACGTTCGAAAACGCCCTGGAGAATCTGGCGGAATAGAAAAAAATCTAAAAAAACTGGCAGTCACAATATCCCCAGAGATACTCGCATGGCAAGCACGATGCAACCAGTACATCAACACGCCACATTCCCAGCCACTTTGGTCTGTAAAATTTGGAGTCCGTGTGTATCTGGACATCCAAAAAATGGCCCTATGGGAAAAATTTTGTGAAGATGTACACAAAATTTTCCCAACTGCGGTGTACGTTGCACCTCACTCCATGTCGCGCAGTTGGCTGGACCTAGGTTTCAAAAGCAAAATAGCAGCAGACGAGGCTGCAGCAGTGCGCATAGTGGTCAACCTCTCCGAAGGGCAACAGGTCATCGAAACTAAATGCACCAGATGGACAAAATCAAACCAAATTTTCTTCACGTTTGACTTTTTGCCTACTACAGTAAAACGTGACATTTTGTTGCAACACCTGAAAGATGGTCTTGCCATATATGGCAAAATACAATCTTTTAAAATGCAACGTTTCACGCTGATGCCACACCTGTGCACCAGCAAAGCCATCGCAGTTCTGACCCCAACTGAGGAGATTGTGAAGGACCTAACCCAGATCCCGCACTCCACCTTTGTTGACATCGCAGGGCACACCACCCACCCATTCTGGGTAACCGTGGACAGCGCGCCCCCATTTGCACCCACTGTGTTGCATTCAGCCATAAGGCGCATGCATGCCCCATCAAAGAGGGCGTCACATTCCAAGAGCACCCCTTGGTGGTCATGGCCAGCGGAGAGGTGCGCTACAAACCAACCACAAGCACCAAGGAGGCTTTCCCATGGGGAGCACAAGGCTGCTACCTATTAGTAAAGCCATCTCCCCGCAGGAGCAGAAGAAGGCCAAGCAGGCCCATAGGACCGCGGCCAAGGAAGCGGCCAAGGCCACCACCACCATCCCACACTCACAATGCCAGGAGGACATGGAGACCTTCATGGAGGAAACAACTCGGGAATCCATCACCCAATCAGATTGGGAGGCCCATGCTGAATGGGCCACTCAATCTGAGGATCCAATGTGAGATTTGATCTCACCCAATCGCTGCACCAAAGCCCCAGTCAAAACTGACTTGGGACCTATCCCAACCGAAAAAATTTTTTTTGCCCCACTTGACGGTGCACCAAACTTATCCGCACCGCAAAAAATTCGTCCAACGTCAGGAAAACAAAAAGTGAAGGCCAAAGCCAATGCGACTCATTCCGCAAAAATTAACAAAAACCCCTATAGCATTGCTGCTAATACCCCCACTGCTGTGAAAGCCCACGGGACCTGGAAGAGGCTGGTGGGCCCGGGGGCCCACCCCTCACACCTAAGGTGCGATGGGGGAAACCTTCACTCTAGGGACGCTGAATATCACCAGACTCAAGGCCTCCCCGTCCTGGGCTAGGAAACTGAGTTTTTTACAAAACAATTTACCCGTGGATATCCTGGCCATCCAGGAGTCCCACTGTCCATGAAGTTCCGAGGAAGCTTGGAAAACAATGCTCCTAACATCCCTATCCTTTTGGTTGAAGCACTGTGGGGTGCTGATTCAGAAAACAATTTTTTTCAAATTTACATCTTCAGAAACATTCCTAAATGACCGAGTGCTCGTTGTCACCTTCTCATGGGCCAATGTTGCACACACAATTGTCAACATTTACGCCCCAAACGGTGCACAAGAGCGTCGGGAATTTTTCTCAGTGGTCAAATCCCTCCCACTACCCCCCGACTCTTTCCTAATTGGCGACATGAACTGTTGGCTAACCTCACCAACAGACCGGTGGCCACCCTCACCCCACGCCCCACAGGGTCATGTAGAACTACGCGTTCTAAAAGCCACCCTTGGGTTAATGGATGCGCTGCCACAACATGCCCCACTGCTTGAAAACATGACTCATCCCCACATCCACAACGGCCAATTAAGGTCCATGACCCGCATCGACCTTATTCTAGCACTGGCGAAATTCCAACCCCACATCTCCCACTTCAAAACAACGAAAATGGAATTCTCTGACCACTGACTGGTCTCAATAACATACCACTTACCTGTCACAGTTGCAAAGGCCCCATATTGGTGCAAAATCTGCCCCACAGAGCTCGCGTCGCCAGATTTTCCATGTGGGTGGAAGAGGCAACTTTGGCAAAATCATTTGTTGCACCGTTTTGCGTGGACCCCATTTCCATATGGGCAACTTTCAAAGAAGACAAGATCTGTCACTATTGCCATCTCTCATCCAGATGCTCACGAGCCACATCAGCGGTTATATCGCGCACGCTGGCAGAATTGGCCCACTTGAGACCAACATTCCAGCCTCAGGATATAGCCCTGCATGGGGCCAGAAGTGGGTGGAGGCAGCCTCCCACCTCAATGCACTTGAAAGGCAACACAAACATCGGGTTTGTGTCCAATACAGGGCCACATGCATCACTAAAGGCGACAAGTGCACCGCATACTTCTTCAAAAAAATTTTGCACCACGCCAGAGCGTAGCCTGCACACAGGTGTGAAGATCCAATAAATTCTATTGTGGACACACTGGCTGAAGTGGCAATTGAAATGCAAAGATATTGCTCCGAGTTATACCAAGCCAAACCAATTCAGCCGGCCGAAATGGTGGAATTTCTTGACAGAGCTCATATCTACACCATTTTCTGATACCCAGAAATAATGAATTTATCTACTCCGAACAAATTATGGAATACCATTCGTGGTGCGCCAAACTGAAAATGCCCAGGCCCAGATGGATTCCATATGAGTTCTACAAAAAATATTTTAAATATATATCCCCATTGCTGCAAGCCTCACTCAACCAAAGCCTGTTGGAAATGCGCCTCCTACCAGGAGGACATGAGGCTTTACGGTCACACTCTTCAAGAAAGGGGATAGGCTAGACTTAGCCAACTGGCGCCCCATTTCTCTAACAAACACAAACACCAAAATTTTACCAAAAATCATGGCTAACAGTTTAGGGACTGTAGCATCTGCCACCATCTCCCCAGAACAATTCAGTTTCATCCCCAGAAGGTCGATTTGGGATAACGTGCACTCTGTGGCTAATGTATGTCAGTCCACAGCCTCTGGGGCACTTGTATTCTTGGACCAACAAAAGGCCTATGATAGAGTAAACTGGGAATATCTTAGGGCCTGCCTCCAACAATTCCGCCTACCTCCCCACTTCATTAACTGGGTGATGCTGCTCATGGAATCTGCAACAATGGCAGTGCGCGGCCCAGGTTTCCTAACGGAAGTAGTCTGTCCTCAAAGGGGCCTGCGACAAGGGGACCCCCTGAGCCCACTCTTATACAACTTCAGCCTTGACCCACTACTGCGAAATGTGAATGCCCAACTCACCGGGGTCCATGTGCCAGGCCAAACCCCAGTCAAGATGCTGGCATTTGCAGATGATTGCGTGGTGGGGGTGTCTAATAACAAAGATGCACGTGCGCTTGAAGCCCTCATCCAGGAATATTCCCGGGTAAGCAACGTGGCACTGAACACCTCCAAAACCGAAATCATCCTCCTTGGTCGGTTTCAGAACTGCTGGGCCCCAGCAAGTAGTTCCCAACCCAGCCCATCTGCTCGCCCAAGTCCACGCCTTACTAACTCAAAACACACCGCTCCACTGGTGCTCCCCTTTGTGCCACGACCTACCATAGGACTGGTACGCCATCTGGGCGTGTGGTTGGAGGCAGGTGGATACGCGTCAGCAGTATTGGAGTGCCATATACTGGACAACATGTCAAAGAGAATCGCCTCTCTCAGAGCCCACCCTACTACCTTCACTGGCAGGGTTGTTCTTGCCAACTCTATGCTCCTATCCAAAGTCTGGTTCGGAGCCCACGCCATCGCCTTCTTTCCAAGCTTCTTCAAATCCCTGTATGCTTTGCTACAAGGTTGGCTTTGGTCAGGCCGCCCTCCACCAGTACGGCTAGAGGTCATGTTTGGCCCTCATCATCATGGTGGCATGGGCCTACTTGACTTTAAAGCCCATGCCGCCAAGATCCTGGGCACCTGGATTGCAGCCGTCACTGCTCCTACACTCCCATCCCAACACTGGTCCCGCGCAGCCCGCTCCAACTTCTCCCAAGCCTTGGGCCTCAACAATCCATCAAACCCCCACTCCCTGATGAAATACCTCGCATCACACACATCAGCCACAGGTCCTCACGGGACTAAAACCCACTACAAACGAATCCTACTCTCCATGCGAAGTGCAGAGTGGAGAATTCGTATTAGTGGACATACAACCCAAAGAGGCCGTCCCTCTCCTCAGTTCACACAAGAGTTACAGGGGCTGCCCATCCATTATGGCGTGATCCCCATTCGACCCAAGTCCTATCCAGGGTGGACTACCTGGACATGATGGACATCACTTATTCCACTGAGACCCAAAAGACTATCTGGAAATACGCACACCATCCTCTGTTGCATCCTAAAGTCCGCTCCCATGTGTGGCGCTGCCTGAGGCGGGTGTATCGTACAGCTGAGCGCTCTAATGCTTTACACTCATCCTGTGTCGTATGTGGCCAGTATGGAACGCTGTTTCACCGCCTGGAGAAGTGCCCCACCTCTAAAGTAATATGGCGCGAAGTCCAACGTCTGCTAGGCCAGGATCAAACACATCCCTTCAGTCTGTCAAGAGATATGTTTGCTTCATCAATGGCCTCCCCCTCCCACCCTCCCTCCGTGCTCTGGTGGTTGCAATCGCCATGTGGACTATCCACACGATTGTCTTGGATGCCATCGCTGGATCCATCCCCACCCTCCCTGAAGCTGTCCACAGATTCCGGTCTCATTTGGTGGACCACTTTCAAGTGTGGATGTTTGGATATCTCCCACCGCGTCGCTGACAGCTGGTCTCCTCCTGGTTCCCAGTCTGGTTCATCAAATCAGACCCCTTCCTCCACACGTGCTCAATAGTGGCTACGTCCCCTACACACGTTCCCTCCCCCTTCCCATAAGTGGCGTTCCCGCTGGCAACAAGAGATAGCATCGCTTCTCTGGGGTGCCTCCCCTGGTACTAAGTTTTGTCTCGTCTGAGTCATATTCGGAAGTGTCCATCCCATGGTCAGCCTTCCCCATAATAAATTTAAATTTAAATTTAAACTTAAACAGTTATAACTTTTCTTTCTCGTTGCAAACAATTCTGCAACCTATTCAATTCAAGACTAAATCTAGTTTGATAATCACACAGAGGAGATTAGTCTGCGCCCATGTCTGGGAGCAGTTGGGCAAGCAAGGCAAGAGGAGCAGGCGGAAGGCCCGCGGCCTCTAATGTTCAAAAATGCCCCGGAGAATCCGGCGGAATAGACAAAAATCTCAAAAAACCGGCGGTCACAATTTCCCCAGAGATACTCGCATGGCAAGCACGATTCAACCAGTACATCAACATGCCACACTCCCAGCTACTTTCGTCGGTGGAATTTGGAGTCTGTGTGTATCTGTACATCCAAAAAACGGCCTTATGCGAAAAATTTTGTGAAGATGTACACAAAATTTTCCTGACTGTGGTGTACGTTGCACCTCACTCCATGTTGCATGGTTGGCTGGAACTAGGTTTCGAAAGCAAAATAGCAGCAGATGAGGCTGCAGCAGTGCGCATAGTGGTCGACCTCCCCAAAGGGCAACAGGTCGTCGAAACCAAATGCACCAGATGGACAAAATCAAATCAAAATTTCCTCACATTTGACTTTATGCCTTCTACGGTAAAACGTGATATTTTGGAGCAACACCTGAAAGATGGTCTCACCATATATGGCGAAATACAATCTTTCAAAATGCAACGTTTCACGTTGATGCCACACCTGTGCACTGGCAAAGCCATTGCAGTTCTGACCCCAACTGAAGAGATCACAAAGGACCTAACCCAGATCCCACACTCCACCTTTATTGACATCGCAGGGCATACCACCCACCCATTCTGGGTAACCGTGGACAGCGCGCCCCCCATTTGCACCCACTGTGATGTGTTTGGCCATAAGGCGCACATATGCCCCATCAAGGAGGGTGTCACATTCCAAGAGCACCCCTCGGCGGCCATGGCCAGCGGAGAGGCGCACTATGAACCAACTGCAAGCACCAAGGAGGCTTTCCCGTGGGGAGCACAAGGCTGCTACCTATTGGTAAAGCCCATCTCCCCGCAGGAGCAGAAGAAGGCCAAGCAGTCCCATAGGGCCGCGGCCAAGGAAGTAACCAAGGCCACCACCACCATCCCACACTCACAACACCAGGAGGCCATGGAGACCTTTGTGGTGGAAGCAACTTGGGAATCCATCACCCAAAATATTGGGAGGCCCATGCCGAGTGGGCCACTCATTCCAAGGATCCAATGGGAGATTTGATCTCACCCAATTGCTGCACCCAAGCTCCAGTCAAAACTGACTTGGGACCTATCCCAACTGAAAATTTTTTTTGCCCCGCTCGATGGTGCACCAAACTTATCTGCACCGCAAAAAATTTGTCCGAGGTCAGGAAAACAAAAAGCGAAGGCCAAAGCCAACGTGACTCTTTCCACAAAAATTAACAAAAACTCCAATAGCATTGCTGCTAACACCCGCACTGCTGTGAAAGCCCGTGGGGACCTTGAAGAGGCTGGTGGGCCTGGGGGCCTACCCCTCACACCTAAGGTGCGATGGGGGAAACCTTCACTCTAGGGATGCTGAATATCGCCAGACTCAAGGCCTCCCCATCCTGGGCTAGGAAACTGAGTTTTTTACAACACAATTTACCCGTGGATATCCTGGCCATCCAGGAGTCCCACTGTCCACGAGGTTCCGAGGAAGCTTGGAAAACAATGCTCCTACCATCCCTATCCTTTTGGTCAAAGCACTGTGGGGTGCTAATTTGGAAAAAAAAATTCAAATTCACATCCTCAGAAACATTCCTAAATGACTGAGTGCTCATCATCACCTTCTCGTGGGCTGATGTTGCGCATGCAATTGTCAACATCATCACCTCAAATGGAGCACACAAGCATTGGGAATTTTTCTCGTTGGTCAAATCCCTCCCACTACCCCCTGATTCTTTCCTAGTTGGCGACATGAACTGTTGGCTAACCTCACCAACGGACCGGTGGCCACCCTCACCCCACGCCCCACAGGGTCACGTAGAACTACGCATTCTAAAAGCCACCCTTGGGTTAATAGATGCGCTGCCACAACATGCCCCACTGCTCGAAAACATGATGCATCCCCACATCCAAAACGGCCAATTAAGGTCCATGACCCGCATCAGCCTTATTCTAATGCCAGCGAAATTCCAACCCCACATCTCTCACTTCAAAACAACGAAAATGGAATTCTCTGACCACTGACTGGTCTCAATAACATACCACTTACCCATCACAGTTGCAAAGGCCCCACATTGGTGCAAAATCCACCCCCCCCCGAGCTCGCATTGCCAGGATTTTCCATGTGGGTGGAAGAGGCAACTTTGGCGAGATCGTTTGTTGCACCATTTTGCGCGGACCCCATTTCCATATGGTCAACTTTCAAAGAGGACACCATCCGCCACTATCGCCATCTCTTTTCCAGATGCTCACGAGCCACATTGGCGGTTATATCGCGCGCGCTGGCGGAATTGGCCCACTTGGAGTCCAACATTCCAGCCTCAGGATATAGCCCTGCATGGGGCCAGAAGTGGGTGGAGGCAGCCGCCCACCTCAACGCACTTGAAAGGCAACACAAACATCGGGTTTGTGTCCAATACAGGGCCACACGCATCACTAAAGGCGACAAGTGCACCGCATACTTCTTCAAAAAAATTTTGCACCACGCCAGAGCGTGGCCTGCACACAGGTGTGAAGATCGATAATTCCATTGTGGAACACCAGCTGAAGTGGCAATCGAAATGCAAAATATTACTCCAAGTTATACCGAGCCAAACTAATTCAGCCGGCCAAAATGGCAGAATTTCTTGACTGAGCTCATATCCGCACCATTTTCTGATACTCAGAAATAATGAATTTAATTACTCCAAATGAATTATGGACAGCCATTTGCGGTGCACCAAACCAAAAATGCCCAGGCCCAGATGGCATTCCATATAAGTTCTACTAAAAATATTTCAAATATATATCACCATTGCTGCTAGCCTCACTTAACCAAAGCCTGTTGGAAACGCGCCTCCTACCAGGAGGACATGAGGCCTTTACTATCACACTTTTCAAGAAAGGGGATAAGCTTGACTTAGCCAACTGGCGCACCATTTCTCTAACAAACACAGACACCAAAATTTTAACAAAAATCATGGCTAACCGTTTAGGTACTGTAGCATCTGCCACCATCTTCCCAGAACAATTTCGGTTTCATCCCCAGAAGGTCGATTTGGGATAACGTGCACTCTGTGGCTAATGTATGTCAGTCCACAGCCTCTGGGGCACTGGTATTCTTGGACCAACACAAGGCCTATGATAGAGTAAACTGGGAATCCCTTAGGGCCTGCCTCCATCAATTCCGCCTACCCCCCCGCTTCATAAACTGGGTGATGCTGCTCACGGAATCTGCGACAATGGCAGTGCGTGGCCCAGGCTTCCTAACGGAAGTAGTCCGCCCTCAAAGGGGCCTGCGACAAGGGGACCCCCTTAGCCCACTCTTATACAACTTCAGCCTTGACCCACTACTGCGAAATGTGAATGCCCAACTCACTGGAGTCCATGTGCCAGGCCAAACCCCAGTCAAGGTGATGGCATTTGCAGATGATTGCATGGTGGGGGTATCTAATAACAAAGATGCACGCGCGCTTGAAGCCCTCATCCAGGAATATTCCCGGGTAAGCAACGCGACACTGAACGCCTCCAAAACCGAAATCATCCTCCTTGGTCAGTTTCAGAACTGCTGGGCCCCAGCAAGTAGTTCCCAACCCAGCCCATCTGCTCACCTACATCCACGCCTTACTAACTCAACACACACCGCTCCACTGGTGCTCCCCTTCATGCCACGCCCTACCATAGGACCGGTGCGCCATCTGGGCGTGTGGATGGAGGCAGGCGGATATGCATCAGCAGTAATGGAGTGCAATATACTGGACAACGTGACAAAGCGAATCGCCTCTCTCAGAGCCCACCCTACTACCCTCACTGGCAGGGTTGTTCTTGCCAACTCTATGCTCCTAACCAAAGTCTGGTTCAGAGCACATGCCATCCCCTTCTCCCCAAGCTTCTTCAAATACCTGCATGCTTTGCTGCAAGGATGGCTTTGGTCAGGCCGCCCTCCACCTGTATGGCTAGAGGTCATGTTTGGCCCTCATCATCAAGGTGGCATGGGCCTGCTTGACTTCAAAGCCCATGCTGCCAAGATCCTGGGTACCTGGATCGCGGCCATCACTGCTCCTACACTCCCATCCCAACACTGGTCCCGCGCAGCCCACTCCAACTTCTCCCGAGCCTTGGGCCTCAACAATCCATCAAACCCCCACTCCCTGATGAAATACCTCGCATCTCACACATCGGCCACAGGTCCTCACGGGACTAAAACCCACTACAAACGAATCCTACTCTCCATGCGAAGCGCAGGGTGGAGAATTCGTATTAGTGGATATACAACCCAAAGAGGCCGTCCCTCTCCTCAGTTCACACAAGAGGTACAGGGGCTACCCATCCATTATGGCGTGATCCCCATTCGACCCCAAGTCCTATCCAGGGTGGACTACCTGGACATGATGGACATCACTTATTCCACTGAGACCCAAAAGACTATCTTGAAATACAAACACCATCCTCTGTTGCATCCTAAAGTCCGCTCCCATGTGTGGCGCTGCCTGAGGCGGGTGTATTGTACAGCTGAGTGCTCTAATGCTTTACACTCATCCTGTGTCGTGTGTGGCCAGTATGGAACGCTGTTTCGCCGCCTGGAGAAGTGCCCCACCTCTAAAGTAATATGGCGCGAAGTCCAACGTCTGCTAGGCCAGGATCAAACACATCCCTTCAGTCTGTCAAGTGATATGTTTGCTTCATCAATGGCCTCCCCCCTCCCACCCTCCCTCCATGCTCTGGTGGTTGCAATCGCCATGTGGACTATCCACACGATTGTCTTGGATGCCATCGCTGGCTCCATCCCCACCCTCCCTGAAGCTGTCCACAGATTCTGGTCTCATTTGGTGGACCACTTTCAAGCGTGGATGTTTGGATATCTCCCACTGCATCGCTGAAGCTGGTCTCCTCCTGGTTCCCAGTCTGGTTCATCAAATCAGACCCCTTCCTCCACACGTGCTCAATAGTGGCTACGGCCCCTTCACACGTTCCCTCCCCTCCCCATAAGTGGCGTTCCCGCTGGCAACAAGAGATAGCATCACTTCTCTGGGGTGCCTCCCCTGGTACTAAGTTTATCTTTCCTGAGTCAGATTCGGAAGTGTCCGTCCCATGGTCAGCCTTCCCCACAATAAATTAAAACTTAAACAGTTATTTTAAAGTCAGAATAAAAAATTAAAAATAAAGTAGTTTTTTTTAAAATTAATGGATGATAAATAGATAAGCTAACATATCCTTTTGGGTAGGGGACAATTATAACTGAGTTGGCATTGCGTACCAATACCACAAACTGAGATAGCAGGTAACAAGGCAGTCCATGGAGGTCTTGTACTATCAAAGCGCTGTGTGGGGAGGTTTACCAGGTTTAATCCTCTATTCCCATTAATTTGATTCCCCATTAATCAGTGTGTTATCATCCCCACATCATCCCATAGTGATGAAACTTAAAATATTTAATATACTAGGATTCAAACAACCAACTTTTACAAAATATAAGTTTAGAGCCAAAGCTGAGCCAATTATGCTAGAGGAGGTATTTTTTAAATCATTTGGGTTTTTGATTCATTTTTAGTTTGGATTAACTTGCTACTTTGTCTAATGACCACTAACCACTTAACAAAACCATTTAAAATAACAATCAACTAAATATTTAACTGCGCAGCCATAACAATATACTAAATACTATCAAAGGCATATAATATTTTCAATTTTACTGTGATAATAAAATTTTCTAAAATTCATAAACCTTCTCCATGAAAAAATACTTATATGTGCCAACTTTAATAATGATTAATCAAACAGTGTCAGATCCTATAAAACACAGACAGACAGACATTTATATATATACCAACATCCATTTATGTATATATATTTCTAAATACTCATTTGAGATAAACAAGATAAACTTTTATTGCGAAAAAAGTTGAATTTTATCTAATCTTTAAGAATCTCACCATTTTAATTACACAAAGCTTCAGTACAGGATCAAGTCTGTTTTTTCTTCATATCAAAGAAAAGCCATAATTCAAAATATGGTTGATGAGCTCAGTACTAAACGGAACTTTCCAGCCACTTCGATTTATTGATAATAACATACTCTATAAAGCTAGGCTAGTATAAAAAAACTCACCTTAAGTGGCGATTTAATTCATTCAGTTGGTGCCTCAAGTGAAGCAAGTTGTTTTTAAATAAAAAAGGAAAGTGATCCAAAAACACCATAGCAACTCAAAGACTAGAATCTCAAAGCTAACATCTTGATCATGCTTAATTTGGTTTAAATTTACTTACTTGAATCCAGATTTACAATAGTGATAGCATATTCAAGTATCTCTGGGTGTACAGATTAAGAATATGTAGTATGACTACCCGGGTTAATTAAATATATAATAGATAGCCTAGGATGAGTTACATGTTGGTTTTGTACCTTTAAAAAGAGAGATCTAAATGGAGCTGTGGATTTATCTATAAAAACCTCCAATGCATAGTCCTCTATTGTTTTTATTAGCAATCCATCTTTGTCCCTTAGAAGAGAAAATTATTGACCAAAGTCTTGCATTAACATCACAATAGTTTTTTGAGTATCCCTTTATCTCAAATATTATTTCTAGGGATTACACCAAAAATTATAAGCTCTCTGATGTTTCTATGGCATCCAAGAGGTGTCTTTCAATCACTATTAAAGCACCAAGACTGACGGCCTGATCATTAAGGAGATTACAAAAACAATACCTTGAAATCTTTGTCTTTACTTCTAAAAGCAAAAATGGCTATATTTGGCTGATATTCAGCCGAGAATGGTAGGGAATCCAATGGCTCAGCATCTTAAGCGCAGCTTTCCTTGTGACAGAATCACAAGTGAATAGGTCCCTCACCAAATCATTTAATTACTTGAATGCTTTATCCACCCCATCCCTAGGTGAGTTGACATAGTCTGACGACATGCAACCAATTGCACGAGTGTGCACAACTGCAACTCCTAAATGGTTTAGAGTAAATCTTAAAACTACCCAAGCTTTGAAGCCTTGATGTATTATTCAAACAGTCCACAACAAATGGGAAAAAGATCCTTGAAATCTATGGATGACATTGGGCCGCCAAGGAAAGGATATCAAAGCACTTTGTTTGCATCCAAAAGGAGTATATTGTTCATATTCAGGGGTGTCTGGTGCAATCAGTCTAGAAAGGAGCCATGTTACTGAAAATATGATGGTGCACGCCGGAATCTTAGTGAAGAGGACCACCCTTTTTGCAAGGTAAAGGGCACTTGAATACAATGGCTTTATTTTGAGACCACACAGAATCAATAGCACAAGCTGTGAAGGTGGCATCCCAAGCTCAACACCAGTACAGCTCCTGTGAATTAAGGTATGACATGCTACATGCATAACCTTCCTGACAACAAGATGGCTTTCAAATTAGAGCGCCTATATAGATGGCCTACCTCATCTCAATTTCTGGATTTAGAAGAGAAAATATGAAAAATAAATTGCCAGAAGCCAAGTAATAAACTCTGGAAACTAAGTTAAAGCCTTTAGTGCTTCTGTGACAATATGTATGTCGCAGCTTTGAAGATCCTTTATGCTTTAAATAACACCTTGCTTTCATACCTACTGGAGAATGTTGAACATAAGCGTTAGGGAATATATAGTTGGTTGGAAATGATGGAAGACTGTAGTCAAAGAGACGCCAAGTATGGAATACAAAGCTTTACAGGCGTAAGCTTATAAAGATGCATTTACTTATTATAAAGTTTTGTTTATCCGATGAAATTTTACTCAATTCAACTTGTACTTCAGGTCAGACTTCAATTTGGCTGAGGAAGCAATTATAAGATTGTGCCAACTACAAAAGACAAGCGCAGGATAATTCAACCTAACTTGTTGCTTCCAGCTGTAGGATCTACCAATTGGATGAAGTGTAATTGATTTATAAGAATGAAAGCATCAATCTGAAGATAAAATTTTAAAATGTCTGTATCACTTGTGAATTATTGTAAGCCAATGCAATAAGATAAACAAACACAATAGACATTGTATAGCTTTTATATTGATATTTTGAGACTAACATGTTGTTTCAAGCCTCACCAACTATAGCTTCAAATGTTTAAAACCAATCATAACAACCACAGTCTTTTTTAACTTAAACTCCATCAAAAGCAAGTTTAAATGAATATGCTAAAAAAGGGTGGGCTACAGACTGGGTTGTAAGCAAAATAATCATAAGTAGCGTACATCCCTTAGCTGTTTATACTGAGCTTATATACTAACTATCATTTTTCAGCAATAACGTAAAGAATGTCAGATTTATAAAATAAATTTAAACGCTTTACATAGTGTTTAACTACTGCGACATAAACCTGGTGTATTTAAAGATTTAATCCATGAAATTAAATATAGAATGTAAGTTGTTAATATAAAAGGCTTAATTTCCAAAGCATTAATATTTATAATAATTATTGACCATCAGTAAGAACCTAAAAGGTACTTATACTTATAACTAACTAAAAAATAAAATATCATAAAAATATGAATCATTTTTAATAAATGTAAAAATATCAAATGGACCTTAAATTACTTTCAAAAGCTATACTTTCTAAAAGAACCACCCAAAACAAATGAAACCAATATTGTATTTCTTTAGCATCTCCTATATTATTTCTCACATGAATTTTACGTTTGTGGCAAGCATTTTTTTCTGCCACTCAAAGAAAGTCACTTTTTTAAATTTTAAGAATAATTTCATATAAAACATTAAAAAGAGGGCTTGATGGTTTAGTGGTATGCCTTTTCTCTTACAAATCTCACTTTTAAATTAAAAGTATTTAGTACAGGCTTGAAAAGCATCCGCCTGCTTGTGAAGTACTGCACCTATAGAGCAGTACCCACAGCCATACCACTTAGTATAAGTAGGTCTTTATGCCCATCTGTGCAAAGCACAAAGAAATGGACACTTTGCTTGCACCAAATATCATTTATAATTAGGAAGTACTTCAAGATAGCCTCACCATCTGGATGACTTCCTGCTGACAAAGGCCTCCGCTCAACTGATAATGGTTAAGGTTTGGATAATATCTGCTTGACAGATAATGAATTGCAACATGAATGACCAAAAACGCTCAAACAAAACCAAAAACCCAAATAAAATTAGCAACAAGCGCAGCAAACGCAACCGACTCCCCAGGATCAGTTTCTACTGAAAACAGATGATTGAAGATTCCCTTGGGGTAATGGAGAAATTCTAAGAACAGCAGCATTGGAATATTATTCACTGAACCTCAATCAGGAGAGGGGATCAGGACCTTGCAAGGGAAAAAACCTTTTTGAAAAAACAAATAATCCTAACAAAGTTTTTGTTGGGCCAGAGACCAAATCTGATTTAACAAGTTAAAACCAAGGACCAAGTTCATCTCTGCAACAACAAAAAATTTTTTTTGGCTGAGATGGAGAAACTATCTGATGATGATTGAAACAATCTCCCTAAAATATGTTGGGGACCAGTACTAATAATGACCAGTTGGTGGGAGAACAATCCCAGACCATGAGCAAAATGGCAAACTGAGCAACCCATCAGGCATAATTCTCAATGAACCATTAAGACAATCCCTAACAAATCCATATCTGACAGCAGGGGCAAAATCAGCCCAGAATCGATCAGTGAATTAGAGCAAACTGTTGGAGATCATCCTCGTCAGGGGATGAAGGAGTACTGGGTACCAAATCTGAAGGATTGGAAACTCGCAAAAGTTCATGGAAAAAAAGTAAAAGTAATACAAGAAGGGGCCAAAACCCTGAAAGTGGTCAAGTTGGTGACCAGGGTCCTGGTAAAGTACACCCTCATCCAGAAGGACATGTTAGCCTACCATGGCATGTCCTCTCACAAAATTAAGCAACAGGAGGCCCTACAGTTCCCATATTCAATGGCAACACTATGGATCTCTAATAACATTAAGCCAGCCATTGTGGCCATTTGGCGTGATCACAAGTTTTCCACCATGGCAGCGAAACGCTGGCTCAATACCCAAATATTGCTCAAAATGGCAGTGTTCTTCAAGGCATCATGAATCTGAACCAAAGAAACCATTTAATTGATGAAACTCCCCCTTGAGCATAAAACCGATCAAAGCTGCAGTTTGAGAAGACTTGAGGCTGGTGGACAATAAAGGCTTTGATGTCAGCTGGTATTGACCTCCTAAATGTGATGGAATATTATAGGACCAGTATAACAGTGAGATTCGCTCAAGTCGTTAGGAGCTCAGGACTTACTCCAATGGAATTATCCAATTATGCAAAACAGTTCCCAAACCTTTTGACTGCCCTCGAATGGGCCTTATATACCATTTTAGTTGACACTGCGCTGGAATGGTACAACACCACATTCTTCAAAGAGGAGGCACTGCCTTGGATTATGGCTGAGTTCAAGGCTACTGAGGCCTTACACTGGCCATACACATGTATCCCGCTGACCACTGAATCTGGCCAGATAAAGGCGGGCTGGACAAAGAATAAGGTGGTGAAGTGGGGATCATTCCAGTATTGGTCACTGGAAGAGGCTATCAACTGGTATGCCAATGGATTCACCTCATTGAAAAGAAATACCGGTTATTAATGGAGTCCAGTATTGATCATGTTCATGAATGGGTGGGTCTGGGAGTCATGAAACCAATTACAAAACCCTTTGAGGCAGGCCTTTCCATATCAAAAAATGGAAACTCTGGTGTGACGTCGCCACACTAATCAAAGCTGCAGACGGAGATGCAACAGGTTTTACCCCATGTCAGCCCAACTGTGGATGAAACATGAGATCTCACCACAGTTGGCAACAGCGATGAAAGAGGTCATGACCCCAGACCTGGGATGAGAATTGCTATAAGTGAGGATCCAAATTAGCTTTATCTGAGATTAGAAGCAATCCTTCCCAGAATTTACGGTAGTCACCCCATATGCTGCCAAAGATTTTTCCCCTTCTAAAGCCTTTTAGTGGTGAGAGGTGATCCAGCTACAATGGCACGAATTTTCACAGATGACAGTTGGAACAGTGTTATGGTAAGAGACTGGTGCCAGTGTAGTTCAATTTCGTTTGAGGACCTCCAGAAATACCTGCACCCATCGTGCAGGCCAGAATCTGCCCTCAAATGGTACTAACTAGGATTCTTGCCAAAGGAGACCCTTGAGTGACAAGACCTTTAGATTGGTGCACAAATGGCTAGGAGCATTAATCACTGCAGAATCAGCATAAATCATACAAAGCGTTCCTCAATTTAAAATTTAGCCTCAATGAGTCTGTAAGCTGGATAATGAAGGAGAAACCCCCACTGAAGTACCCAAGCCTAGAACATTATCTAAGATGTACAGCGCAGCTGCAGCCCATATGACAATACTACATGAAACGTGGCAGGATGCCATATAAAATACATCCACCAACTGATCAGCAGAGGCTTCACAGACTTCCAGGTTCCTAAAGCATATCTAAAGGATGCAATCCAAATTCACTTGCAGCTGGTGGAGGAGGAGTGATCTAACATGATAATGTTGATTTATCAGGAGCTCAACGAGGTACTAGCAGAAATGGATTTTGACCATCACTGGGTGTCATGAAAACGGCAGAAGAACTTTAGAACATCCGGCCAATTGGGATGCATGAGCACCCAAAAAGTAAGTCAGAATGCCAGGGGCATTGCCGCGCGTATGACATTGTATGGAGCACAAATTTGGAAATGATAACTCGTTGGTGTAGAGCAATTGTGACTAACAACCCAAAAAAGAACCAAATGATTACAAACCCAGACACTAGGGGTCTCGCTTCAGGGGGTTGTACCACTTAGATAGTTTCTTCAGGGTTGCTGACAGATGGGTTCAATACAACTGAGGAGACAAGGGGGCGGATCTTTGCTTGGAAATGGTGGATGTAAGGCCACAAGATCCCAATATATTGATGGCAGATAGTCGCAATAAAGGGGTTGAGTTGCCAGAAATGTCTTGCTCATTGAATCCAGTTGGTAATGGTGGGGTTATTGTATTCATTAAAACTTGTAAAACTCTTTTAGTATAGGGACTGATAGGCCACCAGGGTAATGCCATCAGTACTTTGGCAAGAAGTATATCAATAAAGTAGTATTGTAAGTTTAGGGCAGAAATTTTATATAAGGGAAAATGAAAAATATCGAACAACAATTTTCTCAGTATGATTCAACTGGTTAAATAATGTTTGATTGATGTGGGTACAAGCAGGGATCAGGTCCCTCAAGTTTATCCTAACCGGCGAATTTTTTGGGAAGGAGGCAGATAATCTCAATGGGAACTGAAATCTAAGGATTCAGCAGCAGGCTGAGTTGGTGTCAGTTTGACCTCAAACACCTGAACCAAGCTTGACTGCGTTTCCATCAGTTGGCATGACAGCATCTGGCCTGACGAGCAACAGGAATTCTGTAAGGAGAATGTCTATAACTCTCATGTTTCCAGCGTGGTGGTGCACGGTGCACAGAGCTAACGCAAGGAAACTAGCCGTTAGTACCAAAGTTACTAGAGCCCAGCAGAGGGTGCTGGAGCAATAATAACTTAAGGAAAAGAGTGAGATCATTATAAAAAATACCCAACCAAAGATGACGCGGTGCACAAAGGGTAAAGGTAAGCGTCCCAGGTTGGAGGGAACCTGGGAGAACCAACGGTGCACTAAGAGCTAACTGGATCATATGTAAAATGGAATGGTGAATGTAGCATTACCTCTTTAAAGAGGTCCGCAGACAGGATCATATGAGATAACATAAGTAAAAATGGGAAAAACAAGAAAGGTTTATTGTGAGAAGTTGACCAACAAAGAATGTTGGTCATGAAATCAGATATACGTCTTTGGGGTAATTTGGGTCTGCTAAAGTGGTATCAAGCACTGATTTACCAATATGCAAACACTCCTATCTGATTTGGTAGAGTATAACAACACCACCTTCACTTGAGTAATTGATTGAGGTTGTATCTAACACAAACACGTAATTTCATAGATGTAATGGGTTTCAAACCCCTGTTCCTCAACTAACCAAATTGAACCATCTGCATTAATTACATGAACCATTCGTTTTAACGCCTGGGCTGATGCAAGGGGCTGGGCGTTAGGCACCTCACTGGTAGCAACCTGGGCATACTTGGCTTGTACCCAGAGTTGGTCTACTGTGTGCCTGAGGTCAGAAAGGGCCTGAAGCTTCACCTTCTGTGCCTCCAGTCACCCAGCCTTATCTTTGGGGTTGGTACCCACTATCATTGTCATTTAACCATGACAAATTTTCCAGGGCCACCCCACATAGGGGTGGTTCTAATTGGTTGGAAATGGGTTTGGGATTCCCAACCCACCCATGTCCAGTCACTGAGCCATTTGTTTGGTCAAATGAGTTGCATCAGCTGCAACTCCCAATTTGCTGGATAGAGGTTTTAAACTGTTGTCGATGGTTTCCAATGATACTATCTGCATGTTGGAGATCATCTCAACGATTTTGAGAGGGGGTTAACATCAACGATTGCACTGCTGGCTGAGTCAAAACTGTTGGTGATTCTGGCCGATAATTTGATCTTTGCCCCTTTTTTACTATGTGGTTTCCAGTTGTTGGGTTTGATTGCCATTGGTTTTGGACCCTTTGACTTTGATTCAGTGATCTCAGTGAAGATTTCCTTAATCTGGCAGACAAGTTTGGCTGAGGTGAGCATGGGTACCAGGGGAGGAATCTGAAGAAGGAGAGCTGTTACCCAGCAGATGTCTACCATATGGGCAAGGTCACCATGGGTGAAAGGGGTACAGCCACCCTTTTTGGACCCTTTATATTGAGAAACGGGAAGATCGCCCAAATCATGCACATGGGAAGTTCCCCTGGACTTACACTGGGTACCTGAATGGGTCTATGTTAATATTGTGATCTTAGGCAAATTATATCATAAAAGACTCCTTGAGATCATCATCAAGTATAAGGAATTTTATTCACGAATGCAACAACTAGGTAAGCTAATTAAACTGCATGGTGGGTAATATTCCAAAAATCTCTTGATCAATCAAGAAAAAGGAATTGGTGACAAAGTGATCCAGATTACACTATTGTACTATGGGGAAGTACAAGAATTTTGGCAAGCTGGTAACAATTATATTGCAAAGTACCTTTGATCCAAACAGTTGAAGCGCTCTATGAACTGGTACCATGGACTAAGCCAAACAATATCGCCTTACCCTGATTCATCTCTGCCCAGCCTAAGCAGAGTCATATAATCAAGCAAGAAGATGCAAAGCAAGTGTGCAAGTTCTGCTACCAGACCAGCCATACAATGGCCCAATGCTACCATCGCAAAGGAAAGTCCCCCAAAAGTATGAATATGACCCCATTGGAGGGATCATGAAGGTCGGCCAAAACATTCCTTTGACCAAAAGCCAAAGAATATATCCCATGGAACCTAAAAGAGGTCGCGGACATGAAACACCAACAGCAATAGTTGGATCTTGCTTATAGGGAATCATGGGAATGAGGAGCGGCCAAGTGATCTGAAGCAGATGATGAGCCCTTCATCAACTCAAACCCTAAATCATACAGAATGGACGAAGGAACGAGTTCCAAACTGAGAGCGCCATGCCCATCCCAAGCATGAATGGATGATATGTGAGGAAGAAAGATGGCAGAAGGTGAACCTGAAAAAATACCATAAGAAGGGATAGGCAACATAAGACACCAATAAATTGAAACCTAAGCCTGATAAGTTAAAAGCAAGTATAAATTCAATTCAGAAATTTTCAGCAAACAAATCTGAAATGACTAGCAATCAAACAATTAAATCGATGTGATCAGCAAAGTCAGTCAATCAGAAACTGACCAAAAATTCCAGATCTGCCAAAAATTGAATGAAGGAGTGGAATCTGATCAACGGATGATTGGGAACCCACTGTGCCATGAGTAGGGACCGTGGAGCACCTGGAGCTGGTAATTAACCCATCCCTGTTGTCCATCGATAGGGAGACAGGGATGGTGACTGAATTCCTGGTGCACAGAATACCCATTAATATAAACCCAGTTTTGTCCAACTGACCCCCAAGATCAAACAATACCCCCCACCCACCCTCAGCAACACCGACCACCAACAAACAGACTTCCGTCCATAACTCAATTCACAACCCTGAAAATAGTAATCCATATACCCATGGGTTGGGCAACTGGAAATGAGTAGTGTGACCAAAAATTCTCTTGGGATGGCAAGCATACAAAAGAGAAGGCGGAAGATACACCATTTCAAAACAAACAATAATATAGACATAATTATAATATCAAAAATGAAAGCATGTTGCCAAAAGGAAAAGGCGCTGAGCTTGATTTTTGATGCAACGAATCACCTGTGGTCCTGCCAAATAGGCTGTAAGCTCTCTGGATGGATCATGTGGTGATTGTTGCATTGAACAAGAACATAGACCTGGGGTTTAGGGAGGAAATCTACACTAGAAGGATCCTGATAGCGACCACTATGCATAGGGAAACTGGACAAGAGCCTTTGAGTGGTAATAGTCTATGCTCCTCCAAATCCTCACAAAAACTGAATATTGTGGGATTTTTTGTCAGAAGTACCAGATGGAGTAATAACAGTTATAGCAGGTAACCTAAATTGTTGGACAAATGCAAGTTGGGATACGTTCCCAACAAGTGAAAGTCCCAAATAAAAGGCTGATGAAATGCTAGAGTATCTAGTCAAATTGGGGATGTGCCTCACAATTGATGAAGAGGACGATGACCCAGCCAACCTAATGCAATGAACATACTACTCTGCTGGAACCCCACAGGCTGGTTTGTGCCTGTATTATATTCTGGTGTTGTCAGACCTCAAGCCGCTGTTGTCCAACAGAGAAGTCAATATAAATGCTGAAAGTGATCACATGATCATCCACGTGGATATCAATCTGGATGAACCCCCAAGTAACAGCGAATGGCAACTAGCACCAGCCACGCTGAGGGATGGGGAATGGCACCAAACAATTGAAGCTGGGTTGGACCAACTGGTCACATATCTGGATCGCCACCTAGAGATAGACCCTCTGGAATAATGGATCCAGATAAAAGAAAAGATGAAGCACAATAGCATGAAGTTTGAAAAAGTGACAACCAGCAAGTTAGCTGCCACCACGAAACAACTGAAAGCTGCACTGGAGAGGTTAAATCTATCAGCGGGACAGAAAAGAATGGTGGAGCAAGTACCAAACAACACACAAAAGGTATTGGGCCCTAATGTCAAAACAGGATTGGAGTGTTGGACCAACGTACCTACCAAAACCAGAGCTTAGTGGGGACAATAATCAAAGAGGGCCTGGCGCACCTCAAGGAAATCTAACTCAAGATAGGATACGGGAAGTAGAGATGGTAAAAGGGAAAGTATTGACAGACCCAAAAACAATTAAGTGTGAGAAAACGCTTTTATTGTGAACTATTCCGCTAATGAGAAATGAATAAACTGGCAACAACTGCCCTAATTGACCTGGCCAAGCTGGCACTTGGGGCTGTACACTGAGAGATTTCACTAACTTATCCACTAAAATCACTATTGATGAAATTAAGCAGGTGCTAAAAGGGACATTGAGAATGAAGGCACCATGCCTGATAACATGTGTGTGGAGGTGAACAGTTTATTCTGCGACTGCATCACAACAGAACTCAAACCCCTATTCAATCACTGTTTGCAAAACAGACAGCAAATCATGGGAGGCCAAGAGACCAGAATTATATTCTTGTACAAAAAGGGACTCTGACGCCAACTATGGAACTGACGCCCAATTTCACTATTAAACACTGATTATAAACTGCTAACACATATTATCAAATCAGCTGATAACAACAGCACCATGCATGCTCCATAAGGCCCATAACATGTTCATCAAGGGTCAGAGTATCTTAGACAGCATTGGTGCAGTCCAAAACGTACTCCAATATGCGCAGGGAACTGAGCAGGGATATCTTTTGTTCCTCAACATGGAAAAGGCCTACGATGGAGTAGCATGGTCACTCATACATGAGGCTTTAAAGACAGTTGGTATCCCTGAAACCTTTAGATCATGGATAACAACACTGCACTTGGGACTGGTAACCAAGGTGATTGTCACATGTAACATAACCAATGACACAGTCAAGCAGGGTCTTCAACAAGAAGACCCTATGTTGACAATTTTGTTCAATTCTGCAGAAAAAATTTACTTGGCAGCGGCAGATGCAAAACTTCAAGCCCAGTCCACCCCAACTATATGCCACTGAAAATGCTGGCCTTCGATGATGACACAGTAGTAAGTATTAGCTCACCACCTGACCTAAAGGGCGCCAAGGAGCTACTGAACCTATGACAATTAGTTCTGAACGTGAAGTTTAACTTTGCAAAAACCTCAAAAGGAGGATCAGTATCCCAAACTTCAGCACATTGACCGACACAACACTGATCATGAACTCTCAGATGAACCATTACCTCAGGATACACTTTAACAATAAAAGGGGCCAGTGGTACTAGAAACTGAGCAAGAGGTATTATCAAGTCTATTGGTCTAAATGACATGCTAGAAAAATGTCAGACTATGCCTCAAGGAGAAAGTGCAAGCAAATCAACATATTTATCTTTTCAAAACTGTGGTATGTTGCCCATATGCCGCCATTGAGCCTGAACCTAGAGAAAAAAATCAGGACATTGCTTTGTACCTTCTTGTGGTTAAAGGTGAAAGTGGCACCTATAGCACTAGAAACTGTCCAAACAGAAAAACAAAGAAGGCATGGACCTTCTAGATTTTGAGTCTCACTTTCCGGATCTGGGCGAAGTTATTACTTAGATTGACACAAACGCACATGCGCTGCCCAACCCTAGCTTAGAGCATGAACTGGGCTAGAGTTCAGGGTCTTCAAGAGCTGGTCTCACCCCTCTCACTATGTGAATGGATGGTGAGCCACCCACAAAATGCCTTCCCAAAAAGGCACCCCACATTACTGGTGACTGTGCAATCAGGCAGTGCACCTGGGCAGCTGGTCTTTTGAACTAGCAGGACGGGATGCCAACCAAATCCACTGGGATTCTGAGGCCCATAATTCAGCATTAATTTCTGCAACAAATTGGGAAGAATTCAAATTAAATCACCCATGACTATGCCACCAAGTCAATCAAAATCTACTATAAATTGACCCTGATTGAGTACGGGGATCTGCTCCCAAAATTGGATGCAACCCGCCCGCTCAACCACAAAACTTGAAGAACTTGGCAACCAAAGGCCCTGACGCCAACTAACAAATGGAGGAGTTGATGTTGGTCCTCAAGATCCAACGGGTAACAGCCAAGCAGAAGTCAGTAACCTGGAAGATCCTTCACCCCACTATTAAATCCAGTAAGAATAGCAGACTGGATTACCCACACTAGGAGTGCCATATGCGCCAAACCAGGAGAAGATATCACTCACCGTTATTACAAATGTGCCATGTAAAAGAATATGGGTCTATGATGCACTACAGTCTGTCTGGCAAACAATCACTGATGGAAATGCATCCATTGTAGGAACTTTTTTCATGAAAACCCTGCGATCATCCCTAATCCAAGTATGAGCCTTCATCTACCATTATTGTGTATAGGTGATACAATCAGCTCTCATTGACAAGAGTTTGGCCAATGAGTGCCCCCATCACAAAGGTTTGGTTTAATAGCCCATTTGGATTTTCTCTGATCAGCCCAAACAAATCACAAAATTCTCACACCCAATCCTCAGGTATTACAAAGCTGTACAATTTGCTTTTTCTGCCAGATCACTTATTCTATGTGACAAAGCAATGAATCAATTAAGGATTGAATGGCCTATAAGCACGCCAATGCTAGAACCATGGCTTTCGATGGCAATCACCTACCAGCAATGGTCAGTGGTGATAAGTATATAGCTGCTAAAAAATTCTGGTCCTTTTTTCTCAGCTGAATCGCCTGTGTTCTGCCCTCTTCTCTTACTTTCCATTTAATTTTTCTTAAATGAAGTTTGGAGTTTTAAAAAATGGTTTAGTGGTATAATTCTTCATTAGGATGGGAGAGGTCCTGGGTTCAATTCCCAGTTGATCCCATCAAATCTTAATTCAAACCTAATTTTTTATCCATCCATAATTTACCACAATAATATTTTTTGAGCTTCAAAGTAGCAATACAGTAATGTCATTCCATTAACAAAATCCATCTGACATTCTAGAATAACATACCTTACTAGTGTCAAATAATTTCCGGTGTAACCTTTAAGTTAATTCAGGCAAGTAAGAATAATCTATCATTCCTTTTAAAACAACCTTTGCCTGGGCAGAGCAAAGAACAAAGCAGCCAAAAAACCTGAAAGCTTGGCAAGTGAAGCCAAAATCCAGCATCACAAATATAGGTTTGAAACCTATAAATCAATAAGAGCATATATCCATGACTGATACTTGTAAGCATTATTTTCAGCCATGATTTTTCTCTAGCTCTATGCAGCCCTTAAATACTTGCACTTATGCAAAGCTTTAAAAACCTAGCAACGCAATTTAAAGTAAGCCTAATCTAACATAAAACTTCTACCCAAAAAATAAAACTCCACAAAAAAAGAGATAAAGGTGCAAAGATAAAAGGCTTATACACCCATAAAGATGATTTATAAAGCAATTATAAATGGAGCATAGAAACCAAATTTACAAAAGGCTGATAGTTAACTTTTTATGGCCTCAACATTTTTGAAAACTATATTATATAATAAAGCTAACCAAGCAGTGAAAATAGCAATATCGTATCACAGATGACCTAAAATATTTGAAGCACAGTAACAAAAACAATACCCCTATCAGATCTGGACAACAGTTCCTTCAAAAAAATTCCAGATGCTTTTAAATTACAACATTCAACCCCAGTAAAACATACCTCCTTTCCGGCAATAACATCTGCAACCATAGACTTAATCAAATGATTAACCTTAGCCGCTTCCTCTTATCAAAGCCAGTGCAACTCTTATTTGATAAATGAATATGAAGTCATTATCAGTTAATAAAGAGAGCATCAATAAAAGAATAATATTACCTTGGAATCCACAAACTTTTCCAGCTTCCACACCAAACATCTAACTGGAAAGGCAAATCCAAGTTAAACTGCTCAGCAGTTTGAGGCTCAATTTTGAGGATAATTGTTCCCATAGGTCTAAACTCTCCTCATCAGAGATAGACCCATGCCCTGACAATCCTTCATTGAAGATGAATTTAACCTCATCATAATCTGTTTTGACTTCATCGTCATCTTGACATGAATTGCTTAGAAAATTTCTCATAACCTTTTAGCAAATTTAAATTGGTTTTTAACCACTAAATTTTTTTTGACAACTGAAAATGCAACAAATAAAAATTTGACTCAAAGCTAGCTTAAACTAAGTAAGCTTTATTTCAAACACAAACTGGTATAAATTTCTCACCAAACCCATAAATCATTATAATATCAGCAACAGCTTTAACCCAACAAAGCAAAGTGGAGCCTGAAATGAGTGCCGTCAGCATAAAATTGAAGTTTGAAACTGGTTAGAGTAAACCGCCTACTAGAAAGTGAAAGTGATTTGTAATTGGTATACTTATATAGGGAGCTCTCAAAGTTCAATCCACCACCTCGTCATATAGTGCAACTTTTAGAAAGTGCCAAATTAATCTTAGCCAATAATAATTTATTAATCTGTTAGGTTTTCTCGCCAGCAGGTGGTGACTTCCTGTTTAAATATTAGAGTGGTACCGCACCCTGCTTTTGAACCTCAGAATATTTAATTTAAAGCCTGACTGTAATTGCTCAAGATATCAACCTAGTCTGAGTGGCTCATAGTTAACTCTTTGCTGACCGATTGGGGAGATTTACCCATGTTCTAAACTATCATTACATGACCAAAAGGGGAGATCTCCCCGTTTGGCAATTGCTGTATTCTTTTAGCTGTTAAAAAATGCATGGTGATTGCTTATACTCAGATGCAATTTGTTCGGCCAGCAAAGTGTTAAAATGGAACACGTCAATCAAAAATATCTGAGGTTGTCATCCTTAGACAGACACTGTCAAGATATATGCAAAGATTACCCTATATGACAAATTGTTTTTAACATACCCATGTTTTTGCAAGGGCAGCTTTTTGAGACTTCTAAAAAAAGTAAACGCAACTTATCCAGATTTATCAAACAAAAATCTAAAGTCTAAAATATTATATTATAGCCAACATGAATTTCTGTCTCATTTCAGTTACATTTTCAGATTCTCAAAGACTTTCAATTTTAGGTTCATATATATCTGGTCTATGCCAGGGAGGCGGCTAAGTGTGATAAGGTTGAGATTCTAATCAGGGTGTTTCAGGACCTAGAAGATTACCCAGAAGGCCATGGACATAGCTATCCAAATGCCATTAGGTAGGGAACATGTAGTTAATATGCATTTTGCTCATTAAACTACCAAAGGCCCCCACAACAAGCCAAAGGATTTTTATTGGGCAATTACATGCCTTTCTGGGAAACCCCATATGCAGGTGAGGTGGAGAGGGCAATAACCTTCAGGGATCCACTGTTGGGTATTGCTGGTAAAATCAATCGCAAACAGTGCCAGAAAACAAATTAAGAATCATATTTGAATCAAAAAGATGATTGGCATGGTTATCATACAAGTGTGTTGATAGATCTGATGAGTGGATCATCCACAGCAAGACTATGAACAGTGTAAAATACAGAAAGATGTAAATTGTATATAGTAAATCTATGGATAAGAAATATAGTCAAGAGGTGGTATTATCTATGAAGAACAATATATAAATCAGCTATTTAAAAATGACTTTATTAAACAAATATAGATTAAAGAATGAATCAGCAATAAACACTATGAGGGTTTAGGGTAACGGGAGCTCAGTTCACTTTGGGTTTCATCTTGTAGTTCTCATTAACCACCAGAGCCACCAATCAACTAGTATGTAGTTCCAGAGACCCAACCTCTTGGGCTAAATCAGATTGGTCCCTTTTAGGAAGAAGAAGGGACCTAATGCTTTTGTGGAGCCCTTGTCTCTACTGGGGGACTTAGGTCATGTAGTGGGTGAACGTTAAGTCACTGTATTGGAACCAAAAACCAAACCACAGCTCCCCATTTGATTGCTTCTGCTCTTTATTGAAAAGTTAAAAAAGGTCTGCAATGAGGTAATACAGGCCAGGAGCCTTCAACAGCAGCTTCCCTACCTCTGAGCCCCACTCCGCCATTCTTTACGTTCTTGGGTAAGAAGAAAATAAGCCTTAAAACTCAGGAAAGGGCTCCTGAGTCAGGAAACCTGGTCCGGGACATAGGATCCAAAATTCTGGGACCAGGAAAGCTAATCTGAGTCAGAAATTCGCTTTTGGAAAATTTTGAAAAATCATTTAAGTATTTATTAGAATTGACCCTGGAAGAACCCAATTCGGTCACCCCTACAATCTGAGTCAATCTGCTTATGTTTGAATTGGTGAGGGTCCCTCCCTGATAGATCCAACGCTTATGTTGCCTGAGCTTTGCGACCTTTGCATAAGCCAGATGACGAAGCCCCAAACCCAGGCTGAGTACCCATGAGTACATCAGCTATTGCTGCCCAGGAAAAACATACCCATAGCCCCCTTTCCCCACTTCACGTATATAAGGCAAGTGCTTCTGTAAGGAACATTTGTTGGTCCATTTTCGCCTTTGAGTTTTAATAAAACTTCTCCCCCCAAAACCCACTTCACGAGTTCTGTGACTTTTTCCACAATACTTTTACTTAACCCAGCGAAGTATGCAGCATTCTGCGTCCTAGGGCTGATGGTTATCGAGTAAGCCCTCCAAGCCATAAATCTGGTGGCCCACCAAATGGTGTTTGCGATCCAGGAACTCGTTGCCAACCTATGACCTCAATCCACCACCTCATGAGAGTTCTCATATCTTCCAAACTCTTCCCAACGACCTGGTTTCCATTTGGCACCTAGTGGACCAGCTTTGGGTCCACCTCTCACTCCGCGAAATAATCAGAGATTTCAGCCTAATCTGCCTCACCAAACTGCTAGTGGTTCAGTGAAATTTGGGTGGAGTGAGGCCACCTCTACTAATCGCAATTCTCCATTCAGAGGTGAGGACTCACCATCCACACAACCGTAAGGTGGGAACCAGGCACCGAACCATCTGGTCCATTCCGCCAGGGTCAATCCAGCCCAAATCGATTTAAAAAATCAATCCGCCACACTGGCAATGTACCCAACCTTTCTATCCAACCCAAAACCCCCAATAGATGCAAGATGAGGTCCAAGGCCTCCCAATGGTTGGAGCAATTTGTTTTGAATTTAATTCACAAAGCCAATCATGATTATGAAAATTTTGAAAATTTATTTTTGATTTTTAAAAAAATTCTATGATGAACCAGTCCAAAATAGGTGGGAAAATGAAGCCAAAGGTCAACAACTGCAAAACCAGGAGGATTGGTCGTCCTCCTTGCCTCTCCCATCCTTGGGGATTCCCCAGCAAGACCCACGGTTGCCCCATTGCAGCCATTTGGTTTGTTATGGGGGCCTTTGGTATGGTATTTAACTTCTATTTCCCTCACCAGAATAATAGGGGATCCCTCCTACAACTTCTCAGAACTTCTATGTCCTTGGCATTCTGGGCCTTCTACTGGGTTGTTACACACCCAGATTGAAAGCCCAGTTTTACTTTAAGCAGCAGATTCCATGCCATAATGGACTGACCTATAACTTCAGCACTTTCCGCCCACCTCATGGAATAGTCAAAGCAGTGGCTTACCTAATCATTATGAATTTGCATTCACTATGCGACTTAGCCATCTCTGTCTGGTCGTTTATCTCCTTCTGTAGGTCCTGTAAACAACTCTTATTAACCCGGAATAACCCTCATCCAGAACCAGCAAACCAGGCTGAACCTTTGGCAAGTGTAGTAACAATGGGAATCCCTCCTTTACTATCACCTGAAATAGCTGAACAGCTGTTGGATGCTCTAGTTGAGCTTTATGTACGCTTCGCTGCCATGGAATCAAACTCCCACTCCCACTGACGCACAGAGAAGTGTGGCCGTTTTAGATGCTTTTGATGGGGAAGCACGCCGTTGGGCAGAGAGGTACTACGGGCTGCCACCAAGATGGAGAATCACAATCCTCTATTAAGTATAGTATCTGATGCAGTCCAAGCACCAGAATCTAGAGCATCCCGCCTTTACCATCTCTTTACCCTCCACCAGAAGGTCCCTGACTTGCTATCACTAGTGGAGGCCTTCACGGCGTTAGTACCCTCAGCTGGGATTCCTAAACGTTGCAGTGGCAGCTTTCAGAGCAGCCTTGGACAAATCTTCAGTTAGCAAAGTCGCATGGGATCCTCTCACAGTATCCATGGAGGTTGCATTTACTTTATCGTAAACAGTAGGGGAAAAACTCCATACAAATATGGCCTCAGTAGTGGTAATGACATCTCAGCCATCAGTTAATACCCTCCCAGACAGCTCAGTCCAGACCAAACCACCCGCTCCTACCTCCGCAGGGAACAAGGGCACAGGGAAGCGCTCCCCTGGGGTCGCAGTGGTAGCTTTCTATCCGCAGGTTACTTTGAAGATTAACATGCCACCCGTGGAGAATCCACCCCCTTCCCTGCGGATAAGTAGTTGAGTGTGACATTGAGCCCAAGTAATCCAATCCTGACGCCCACCCAAATGGCCCAAGTGGAAGACTACGTCGCGTCTAATCAGAAAGATGTGCGCATACCACTGAGCCTAGTTCTTCTCCCACTGAGTTGGCCTCACCCACCATATGTAACCATGAGAGTCCCTCCCCCTCAACAGTAATATGTAATGGCATAACAGTAGATCCAACTGATCCAATCCTGCATGAGGACCAGGAGATACTCTCAGAGAGATCCGTTGAGAAGCAGAGTAGCTTACTGGAAACCAAAGAACCGCTTCTCATTATGGGAACCACCCCACCTTCCACTTCCCTCACTCTTTCCATGGCCAATAAAGAGGACCAAGCTTATTTCTTATTCCCCATTACCTTCAGAGTAGGAGTACGGAAGTTCACAGTATAAGCACTCCTGGATACTAGAGCGGCGGGCAACTTTATGGATTTAAGAGTGGCACAATCTCTGGACATGGATATGTTGCTTGCTCCTCCTATATTAGGTGCTTCATCTACACCTATGATCTGCCATACTATCCAACGCCCAGTACAGTTTCTTATCCACAAATTTGGCTTCTGCGATCACTTTTCAGTGGTACCTGATTTACTATACCCTGTCATCATGGGGATAGGGTGGTGGCGACGCCAACAGGTGAACCTCAATCTGGAACTTAACTCCTTGTTTTTCGTTAATAAGAGATGTAGTGGGGAATTCCCACTAATTGAAACTCTCACTAAAGAGCCCTCACTCAGCTCAATCTCTTCCTCTGAGCTGCCCCCTTTGGACCTCCCCCAAGATTTTCCTGACTTCTTAGCCCCATATAAGGATTTCTTCAAAATGAGACTAGCAACGCAATTTCCTCCACATTTAAAATATGACCTGGCCTTCCAGCTAACCGTGCATCTTGTCAAGCTCAATTGCCCGATGTACCCTCGCACAGAGGAAGAAGACAGGGCGCTGGGCATCTGGTTGGATGATATGCTGGAAAAAAGATAGATTATCAGGAAATCTTCCCCATTTGCTTCACAAGTTGTTTTTTCCCAGAAGGTGGAAGGAACCCTACGCCCATGCGTGAACTATTGGACATGTTAACATTGTGACAGTTCCAGACCCATACCCCCTACCCTTGGAACAAACCATTACATAGGCTATTGCCTAATCCTGAATATTTTCTAAGTTGGACTTGGTCAATACCTTTAACCAGGTGAGGGTCAAGGAGGGTCAAGAGTGGCTTACAGCAATTAGAACAAGGCGTGGGATTTTCCAGTTCAAGGTGATTTCAATTGAACTGAAGAACGCACCAGCAACTTTTCAACGGTTGATTAATGATGCCCTGGGGACCTAAGATTTACCTGTGCTATTGCTTATATTGATGATATTTTAATCCACTCCCCAACCCATGAACAGCACACCAAGGATTTGGAGGCTGTAATGGCTGCCCTTCTCAAGGCAGGGCTTTTTGTCAAGCCATCCAAATGTGAATTCTTTCGAGAGGAAGTAACATTCTTAGATAACCTGGTCCTAAAGGATGGGTATGCAGTTCTACCCTGTAAGCTGGAGGCTAACAGTCCTGGTCAGCCCTACCACCCAAAAGCAACTGAGAAGTTTCCTGGGCACTGTGACATTCCTAAAGAAGTTTTCTCCTGCACTCTCCCAGATGGCATCACCCCTCCATCCACTGACAAAGAATGTCCCTTTCAAATAGACAGAGGAGTTTTCAACAGGCCTTTGAGGCAATTAAAACGGTCTATCATCTCCAATCTTGCGGGACGCTGACACATCCAAGCCATCTATGACGACATGCGATGCTTCAGCAGTTGCAGTTGGAGCGGTACTATTGCAAGCGCATGAAGGGAGGGAGCATTCAGTGGCAAACTTTTCAAGGAAATTCACCTCCACTGAACAAGCATGGGCTATCTATGATGAAGAGTTGGCTGCGGTGGCATGGTCTCTAACTCATTGGAGATATCTTCTTTGGTGAGCAAAGCATGAAGCTACAGTATGCACTGACCATAAGTCCTTATTGTACTATTGGAAACCCCAAAAGCTGGCTCACCGTCAAGAACGCACATACAGGGATCTTTGCAACTTTAATTTCAAGTATATGTTTATAAAAGGGCTCCTAAATGTGCTGCCGGATATGTTGAGTTGTAACCCTGCTTCGGATCCAGGCCCACTGGAGGACTTGTCTGAGCTTACCACAATGGTGCCTTCCACCATGATCCTCTCCCTCGCCCCTGTCATGGTATCATATGTCAATATATCTCCAGAAACCCCCTTGTGCGAAAGCGTTTTAGCAGGTCGACTATGTTGCCCAGAGGGAATTGAAGTGGCAATTGACCTGGAGACTAAGCAGCGCAAACGGCTCCTGTACCACTTAAAGGTTGGGATGATCTTCTTTCAAGAAGGATTTGGGTTCCACCTACCATGCGCATGCAGGTTTTTGAAGAGCATCACATCACACCAACAGTAGGCCATCCTGGTTCAAAGAAACGTGCCAATTTAGTTAAAAGAACTTACAATTGGCCCAGGCTCTCTGAGAACATCCCAGCTTAGGTATCCAGCTGTGTTGCCCGTTCCCGGTCTAAATTAGACCGCACAGGAAAAAGGGTCTTCTCTACCCTTTTCAACAAGCTGAGGGTTCCTGGACGTCAGTCTCAGTGGACTTCATTTTGGAACTTCCCATGTCCAAGGGGTTTGATGCCATGATGGTGGTAGTGGATAATTTCACCAATTTTACGTTGTTTATTCTATGCAACACAATTGTAACAGTGGCAGATAATGCATCACTTTTCGTCACCCATGTCTTCTCCATGTTTGGACTCCAAAAATAAAAAATGTAAGTGACCGGGGCCCAGAGTTCACAGTCAGGTTTTGGGATGCCTTGCTGGGACTTCTTAACATCCAATCCTGCCGTTCTATAGCATATCACCCACAAACGGATGGACAAACTGAGAGAGTTAATCAAGTGTTATAACAATATCTACGTTGTTACTCCTCAACCACCCAGGACAGTTGGGCCACAGACTAACTTTAGCGCAATTTTCCTACAACATTGCCTCCCACTCTTCTACTGGATTCTCCCCCTTTGAAAAAACACTGGGTTAAAACCCATCTTTCCAGATTGGAGCACGCTTAACCTCAGCAGTACCTGAAGCAGAGGACCAGATTACATAGATCCAAGATACCCAAAAGCTTGTTCAAGAACACTTATCAAAAGCTATTGAAGATTATACTAAGTTTGCAGATGGAAAGGACTTCCTGGACATGACATCTCTGAAGTCTCACTTGTTATGATTGGCACCCGTCACCTAAATATGAAGGTTCCCTCCAGATAGTTGGCTAGTAAGCTCTCTGGTCCCTTTGAAGTAGAGAAGGATTTGGGTAATGGTGCATACTGCATCAAGCTTCCTGCCCAATGGAAACAACACAATTATTTCCACATCTCTCAACTATCCCCCTTTAAAGGATGCTTCCTTCTACCCCTGATCCTATTATCATAGGGGATTCTCAAGAGGCCAAAGTGGAGGTAATACTGGCCTCAAATAAATCTAAAAGGTCAGTCCAGTATCTGGTTGCATGGAAAGGCTACCAAGCCTATGAAAATAGTTGGGTAAGTGCAAAAGATTGCGAGAATTGCAAGGAGTTATTATCTGAGTTCCACGAGTCATATCCTGAAGCCCCCAACCCATCCAATAAAGTTGCTATGATTTTGGCCATCAAACTCCCTAATAGACATAAGAACTATTCCCTGGTCCACGTGTCAGGAGAGGAATACTTCCCTTTAAAAAAAGGAGAGTATAATGTAAGTCTAGAGACCCAACCTCTTGGGCTAGATCAGATTGGTCCCTTTTAGGAAGAAGAAGGGACCTAATGCCCCTGTGGAGCCCTGTCTCTACTGGGGGACTTGGATCATGTAGTGGATGAACGTTGGGTCACTGCATTGGCACCAAAAACATAACCACAGCTCCCCATTTGATTGCTTCTGCTCTGATTGAAAAGTTAAAAAAGGTTTGCAATGAGGCAATACAGGCCAGGAGCCTTCAACGGCAGCTTCCCCTCCCTCTGAGCCCCACTCCGCCATCCTTTATGTTCTTGGGTAAGAAAAAGATAAGCCTTGAAACTTAGGAAAGGGCTCCTGAGTCCATAAAACCGGGTCCAGGGCATGGAATCCAAAATACTGGGACTGGGAAAGCCAATCTGAGTTAGAAATTTGCTTTTGGGAAATTTTGGAAGATCTTTTAAAAATTCATTGGAATCAACCTTGGAGGAACCTCATTCAGCTTCCCCTTCAATCTGATTTAATCCGTTTATGTTTGGATTGGTGAGGGTCCCTCCTTGATAGATCCATCGCTTACATTGCCAGAGCTTTGCAATCTTTGCATAAGCTAGATGATGAAGCCCCAAATCCAGGCTGAGTACCCATGAGTACATCAGCTATTGCTGCCCAGGAAAAACATACCCATAGCCCCCTTTCCCCACTTCACGTATATAAGGCAAGTGCTTCTGTAAGGAACATTTGTTGGTCCATTTTCGCCTTTGAGTTTTAATAAAACTTCTCCCCCCAAAACCCACTTTACGAGTTCTGTGACTTTTTCCACAATACTTTTACTTAACCCAGCGAAGTATGCAGCATTCTGCGTCCTAGGGCTGATGGTATTCGAGTAAGCCCTCCAAGCCATAAATCTGGTGGCCCACCAAATGGTGTTTGCGATCCAGGAACTCGTTGCCAACCTATGACCTCAATCCACCACCTCATGAGAGTTCTAATATCTTCCAAACTCTTCCCAACGACCTGGTTTCCATTTGGCACCTAGTGGACCAGCTCTGGATCCACCTCCCACTCTGCGAAATAATTGGAGAATTAAGCCTAATCTGCCTCGCCAATCTATAGGTGATTTGGCACAATTCAGGTGAGTGAGGTCATCTCCACGAATTGCAATTCTCTGTTCAGAGGTAAGGACTCACCGTCCACACAACCTCAAGATGGGAACCAGGCAACAAACAATCTGGGCCATTCCGCCAAGGGCCAATCTAGCCCAAATCAATTTGAAAAATTGATCCACCACACTGGCGATGTACCTGACCTTTCTATCCAACCCAAAACCCCCTAATGGATGCAAGACGAAGCCTAAGGCCTCCTGATGTTTGGAGCGATTCAATTCAATTTGGTTCACAAAGCAGATCATCATTAAAAAAATTCTATGATGAACCTATCCAAAATAGGTGGGAAAATGAAGCCAAAGGTCAACAACTGCAAAACCAGGAGGATTGGTCGTTCTCCTTGCCTCTCCCATCCTTGGGGATTCCCCAGCAAGACCCACGGTTGCCCCATTGCAGCCATTTGGTTTGTTATAAGGCCTTTTGTATGTTATTTAACTTCTTTTTCCCACACCAGACCAATAGGGGATTCCTCCTACAACTTCTCAGAACTGCTATGTCCTTGGCATTCTGTGCCTTCCACTGTTTTGTTACACACTCATATTAAACCCAGTATCACTTTAATCAGCAGATTCCATGACATAGTAGTCTTATAGCTCAAAAGCCCTCTATCAAAAGTGGGCAGCCATCTTATTGGGTGTATGTTAGCACAATGCATTCTATGATGTACAAGATGCATCTATAAAGTGAAAACATAATAAAAGTTATAAAGTTTATTAAAAACTGTGAAAAAGGAAATAAGATAAGACATTGCCCTCATATGTGAAGATAATAGCCTAGATAAAGAGAATGGGCTTTTGGGTTCATGATGTTGTTTTTGGGTGCTTGATCCTCTTCTCAGGTTACATGTTCCTGAGTTCACACTTTGGAGGAAAGGGTCAGATAGCAAAATTGTCACATGTTGGGGTTAAAGAGGTGATGAGGTATGTTATGATTGTCTGCTCCATGGTAAATTTTCTATACTCTTTCAAAATTTTAAAAAAAGAAGATGTGTTCCACCTTTAGCAGCACAGCATTTGATTAGCACAGGTAAAGAGCAACTTAAAAAGGGATATTATAAAAAATGTTAAAAGGAAGAGCCAGATTTGGTAAATGGAAATTAAGTTTTATAGAAAAATATGAGAATTGTACTGTGAAGATTAGATATAAAGGGATATGTGATTTGGGATTTAGATATTATTGAAAATTGGAGAAAAGTGATGTGATATGGTAGATTATCTGTAGTAAAATTTACCTTTTTGGCCGTATAGGTAAGGGATTTCTATACACAATAGCCTGATCCTATTGACATACAGTCAGCTAGGAAATGTATTTGGATTTTTTCCCACACTTTATCAGATGTCTTGATTACAATGGGTCGCTAGGGGATAATTCCCTATAATGAGTGAATTTGATATCAGTTGATCCTAATTTTGGGTTAACAATGCTTAGTTATTTTTGGTAATTCACTTTGTTTGGATCTGTTGGGGGATTGATCCGGGTGAATGCTTAAGATCTTGTTATGCAGAGTTGCTGAATAAAATGTGGGCATCTAATAGTTTATTGATCATTTACTATCAGGTGTAATGATTGGGTTTTGTCAGGTTAGATCACTGACTAAATTAGAAATTTAAGGAGCAAATTGCAAGGCGAGTGATGCTGCCTACAACTAGTGAATTGACATGTTGGTTTGCGATCTGCCTTAAAGGGAAATAAGTCCCATTACCTAAGAAGGTTACTCACCAAATATGGTTAATTTGATGGAATCAAGTAGTAAATGTTAGGCACACTTTTTTGACTCTTACCATTTCAGATATCAAGGATGTTCAATGATGGAAACCTAACCAAGATGGGAAAAGTCATTGCTGATGAGTTAATGAAGGGTAATTTATTGGCAACGGCTGCCATTTCATTGCTGAGGTGGCAATTGAGGGTTATATGTCAAATTCCAATATAAATTCCCCTGGGAATTCACTTAGTAAAAAACAGCTAATTAGCAGAATTCATTACTAGTTTATTCATCATTAAGGTAAATTATTGCTGTGTGCTTTAATTGGAGACTCTTTAAAAGGAAAAAGAGTAAGGACTAAGGATCCTGAGAAGAGAAACTGAGCTGAGATGGGAGTTGTGCTGACTGTGTGTCACCAGAGGAAGGCCGTAAACTAGGATCTGAGCATGAATCAAGTTAGGTGGATAAGGGATTAAATCCCTACTGAGGATATCTAGAGTATTTTGAGGAGGAAAATCAGTCAAGCATTGGACCAAACACTAGTGATCTATTCAACTATAGATAATAATCTTCATACTACTATCAATCATATATCATATATCATCAGAAAACGTGAGGATTGCGTACATCAAACCTTTGAAGTTAAAATTAAGTGTTATTATTTGTTAATGAGTAGCAAAGCCCCTAAAATTTTAACAAGTGGTGCTCGCTACAGGGGTTGTAGTTATTTATATACTAGGACAAGATGTCATACAAGAACAAGTTAAGAAAACTCTGGATGGAATTGGCAACTGTCAACAAAAAGCCTTGAATTCTGAGAATCATCAAAAATTTGTTGCCTTGGAGGAGAGAGTTACCAAGATCAAGGAAGGAGTTGAAAAGTGTCATAAGTTTCAGCAATGAATTACTAGGAAGAGTAATGTCATTAAAAAAAGGATGAAGATTTAGTTCAAGATTTTTATTTTTAAAATGAAATGTGAAGCAGATTGCATTCAATTATGGGCAATCAGCGCAAATATAGGGTTGATTAAGCAAGTCAAGGATTTGAAGGCTCACAAATGTGAATGTGAGCCCTATGAGGCAACTGACGCTGAAGAGAGGACCCCAAGAACTCCAGTTGAAAAGACAACTATTCCATGAAATATGCCGCTTGCATTTACAGTAATTTTGGAGGTGACTTCCAAAATACTCAAGTGATTCAAGTAGCTGAACCAAGAGTGATGGCTAGAGAAACTTTGAAGGAATTTAAAGCTATGCCAAAGTTACCTATTTTCCATTGGGATAACGCCCCTTCGCTATTCTGATTATTTGTCAGGATTTTGTTCAGTTAAAGAGATTGTCAAAATGCTTTGATGGTGATGAATTGCTTGGACACCAATTCTCAGAACCTAATGTTGCCCCATCTAGAGGGGGGCAGCTGGTTGTACTCAGAGTCTAAGGTGACCATTATGAAAGATTTTGGAATTCCTACGTGAATGTTGTAGCGCAAAAAAAATCATAAAAACCAATTTCAGAAGGATGAATTTTTAGCAAGCTTAAACGATCATTTTTACTAAGAATTGCAGATTTTGGTTGGAGAAAAAGTGCTGAATAAACTTTGATGAATGAATCACGGTGCAAGTGGACCTTTGGCTCAATTTCATTTGCATTGCTTAATGTCTTCTATGTTTAAAATGGAGATTACCACCTTGCAGATGGTGCATTGTTTGAAAATATATTTAGCTACCTTCAGTGCTCCAAATAGAAGTTTCAAACTGATCCAGTATAAAATTTAAATCCTACAAAGGGGACCAAGGGCACTAAGGAGTCCAAAATCTAATTATACCCAATAAGCCTGAAGAGTATAGCAGATCAAATAGAAATAATATGTTGTTATCAGTGTGGAGGAAAAGGACACTTCGTTGTTCACTGCAAGAAGTCAAAGGAACAGTTCAATGTGATCCAAGAAAAAGATTCTAAACCCACATAGGAGTCAGGAAAAGGGCCTCATCCTAGATGGGAACAGTCTAGAGCTGCGAAAAACCCATTTCCCCTGATATATTTCATGAAGAAATTGACATTAGTGATTTGTTTGTTAATGATGATGTGCAGGATCAATTATATCAAGTGGTCAATTTGGATGTGAATGCAGTAACCAGATCTGGAGAAAAGGGGATTGACACTAAAATAAGTAATTAAGTTGCTTTGCCATATGTGTGACAATTAGAGGACAAGATTTGAGCCACAGAGAATCTAGAAGAATTGACTGTGGTCAAATTTGATGCGGCAAACCAAACTATCCTCCTTACCGCAATCAAGGAATCATTTCCTGATTTATTGGCACAAATAATTCACACCCATGATTTGGAAAATAATGCCGCTATACACTCAATAAATATGATTTTGCAATACTCCAAGTGTACATATATAGATATACTGGTTAATCAAGTATGGGTGCGGGCAATAGTTGGTAGCGGAGCACCTATCAATATTGTCTTGACCAAGCTGGTGAAGAAGATGAGGATCTCTCCCATTTAGAACACAAGAAAGAAAATGGGACAGCTAGGCTGAATACCACCATCTCATGTGGAGCTTATAGCACTCTACCACTCCATTTGGATCCTTAGTGGTATCCGTCCCAGCAATAGTTTTGGTCAACAAGACTATGATATTCTGATCAAGATGGAGTTTCTACAAAAATATGGAGTTAAATGTAACTTTGAGGATAATACGTTGACCATATTGGTTCAGAAGTTATCTTTGGTTTATTAAAAAGATGGGAAAGCTCCATTGACTAGGAGAAATAACTTTATCAATTTGATATACAATGATGGCATTGTCCAAATTTGTTACCAATTAGTTGGCTGGAAGCAACGAGAAATGCTGATGGAAATCCTGGAAATTGGGGAATTCCATTGAGGATTAAGTTCAAAAACCATACTGCCGGGAACACAGATAATATTTGACATGAGGTTGTTTTTGGAGATACCTGAGATGCTGTATGGAGAAGTCAGAAGCCACTGGAAGAATTCCAGCTTAGACCTTGGGTGGCTCCTGGAATGATTATGCTGGCCCATCGAGAAATTCAAGTTCTCCTGGCAAATTATAGTGAAAACTGATGAAGATTGAGAAAATCAGATCATCACATTTGTTCATTTAATCCCAACGGCTGAATTGAGGAAATTCCACGATTTTGGGACTCTTGATGAGATGGATAATACATCAGGGGCGACTGATTTCATCAATATATTGGTTGTTTAAGAGCAACTCACTGATTTGACAGACAGACAGACAGACAGCAGGAGGAGGTGCTTGAGCTGTTTGACAAGTATCGGGTAGTATTTTCCCAGGAAAAACATGATTTGGGATGCGCAAGGAATTTGATCCACAAAGTCAACACTGGGGAAAATTTACCAATAAGAATGAGACCAATTTGATGGGTGAAGGCATCCAATGTGGTAATGGAGGAAGAAATCAGTAAACTAGTGAGGCATGGGCTTCTAGTTCCATCATTGAGTCCCTGGGCGAGCCCTCTCCTTATTGTGAAAAAAGAATGGCTCTAATCAGGTGGTAACTGATTATTGGAAGCTGAATAAAATTACAAAGAAAGATTCATATTTACTACCACAAATTGACAATGTGTTATATTGATTGAAGAGCGAAGTATTTCTCCACAATAGATCTAATATTTGGATATTGGCAAATCGATTTGCCAATGGAAGACTAAGAGAAATGCGTGATTATCACCATGCAGGGACTGTATAAACCGATGAGGATGCCCCAAGTCAATGCAATGCACCTGCGACGTTTCAGAGGGCCATGGACGCTATCTTGAATGACCTGAAGTTGTCATGCGTCCTGGTGTACTTGAATAATATAAATGTGTAAAGCAGGACATTCACTGACCATTTATACCACTTGAAGGAATTTTTCAAGCGACTATCCACAGCTAACCATAAGATCAAGCTGAGGAAGTGCCAATTCTTTAAGAAAGAGTTGGATTATCTGGGTTCATAATCAACTCTAGTGGACTGCAGCTGCAAGCCCAAAAATTGTAGCCATAGAGCGAATGGCAGTACCAAAGAGTGTCTGAGATATCCAAGTGTTCCTTGGAATGGTTGGATATTATCAAAGATTCATTTGGGACTTTGCAAGAATTGCCGAGCTCCTCTTCCATTTGTTAAAGGTTCCTAAAACTGATTTATTTGGTGTAAAGAGACCCAGAGTTCTTTTGTGAATTACACCAGTATTAAATATATTCTATGATTTTGAGGTATCTGAATTTAATCAAGCATTTATAATACAACTGATGCTTTGTTAATTGTTATTGGCGCCATCCTTAGCCACGTGGATGAACTTGGGGACAAATATCTGTTAGCATAAGTGAGCTGGACGCTCTTAGCAGATGAGACATTACACCATGACTGAGCGTATATGCCTTGCGGTCATTTACACCTGTAAATAGTTTCAGGTGAATTTCAGTAATGCACTCTAAAGTGTTTATGGACCACTTCTCGTTGCATTGGTTACACAATATAAGAGAACTGGAAGGATGACTGGCCTGATGGGCATTAAAGCTACAGGATTATGATTATGAGATAGTCCACCAAGCTGGAGCAACTCATAAAAATTTGGATGGCTTATCAAGGTTACCAATGGTCCAATTGGTATACCAGCAAGATGAGCTATTCCAGAGAATGGTCGAAGGAGAAATCAGGGATGAGCCCCAAGGAATCCAAGGTGCGCTTTGGAATGTGATGGAAAACATCAAGATCATGGATGGACGCGTTTTTGAGATGATCAATGGGAAATAACTACTAATCCCAAAGCCATTGGTATGAGTGGCTATTGTTCAAGTTGCTCATAAGGTTGTTGGGCATGCAGGCCAGACGAAGATGACAAATCATATTTGTCAGTATAAATACTGGGAGTCCATCAACTACAATATAGCGGATTATCTGGCTTGTTGTGTGGAGTTCCAGTTGCACAATCTGTACAAGAACACAACTGGATACAGACTGGTCTGCCCTGGATTTGCCTGGCATATGGTGCTCATTGATGTGATGTTACCATTAACCATGAGTACCATGGGAGTCAAATATATTATAGTTGCAATTGACCTTCTGATAAGATAGGTCAAGACAAAGGCGTTGGTGAAAGTTGACGCTGCAAGCACTGCAAGGTTTATTCCTGGATAAATTAGTATATTAACATGGATGCCCACAGGTCTTGTTGAGCAATAATGGAATTGAATTTTATGTCTCATGTGATCCCAAATTGAATAAAATAATTTGGATTCAAGGAGTCAAATCTGTACCTTATCGGATAGAGATTAATGGAATGGTAGAATAGGTCAATGGAACGCTGGACGTGATGCTGAGGAAGCTAGTCGCAGAAAGAACTTCTGCATGGGGAACGTACCTTAGTTCAGTGACATTCACTTATAACATAAGTCATCATCAGTGACAGAAAAAACGCTTTTGAGTTGCTATATGGGAGGAAGGCCGCATTGCCGCCAATTTTATATTTGCTGGTGGAACCAACAATGGGAATTATTGCCTTGCAGTACTTGACCTGATTGTCAAATATCCTGATGAAATTCAATCTAAAGCATTTGGTACGACCTTAAAGAGAAGGATAAGAGAAAAAACAATGAATGATAAGAACCAACCGGCCTTATTAGAATAACAAATTGTTGAAAGAGTTTCCTACTGAGATACGCATGGTTTTAGGGAGAAAAAACAAGCTAGATGCATTGTGGTTGGATTCATTTAAAATTATTTCCAAGAAGTGACAGACGCCTATTTCATTAAGAACCTCTTGGATGGAAGGTTAGTAAATTGAGACCTTGTAATTATTTAAAGCGGTGGTCAATGAAAAAAATTATAGTAATGAAAAAATTGTTTCAAAAGGACTGCTGATTCATTAAGATGGTTATGTCCTTATGATTTGGTTATGTCTGAAAAAAGGACCGGTGAACCAAACTAGATGGTTAAGTCTTGAAAAATAAGACCTCTGAAACATAGAAAACTGGTAGGTCTAAGTTTACCTAAGAACTAGTTTGGGGAAAAATAAAGATGGACAGTTGAACTGAGTGAAGGTTAAGTTTCATATAAAAAAGAAGAAAAATATAAAAGATTGATAAAAATATAGAAAAAAAGAAAAATATCAAAAGCTCCCCAAAAAAGATATATTTTTATATTTTTATATTGGTTGTCCTCAACTTGGGGATGATTATGCACATGTAAACTCATGGGGGAAGTAAAATGGATTGCAATATGAGTAAAAAACCGTCAAAATCTATCTGAGATTGGATGCTAGCAAGGGCTAGACCTACTTGAGCCAAGTTTTCTTAGTGGAGGCTGATCCCTGTGATAATGTGACAAGGGGAAGCGAGATGAAAATGTTGGTACTTTCCAAATGCAATACCGTGAATTAAGGAGGGAAGCAATAGAACAAGAAGAGGCAGTCAGCAAAAAACCCCATTTAATCCAATATTGCACTAGAGCTAGAAGATTGGTCTTTCGCACTTGCATATGGGCTTCATCAAGAACATTGGACATATGAGCTGGCATCAAGCAAGGGATACTTGGTGGGGGTTGCCAAATCATGCCCCTGATCAAAGCCATTAGGGGAATATACAAATGGGACAAGCCAGAAACGAGATAGTCATGCAAGGAGTAAATGGCATCCTGCAAATGACGACTATGAGCTTCTTGAATCTAAAAAAGCAGAATTAGCGATGGAAGTTGGGAGAGGTGGGAAGCTTCATGGCCCAACTTCAAAGAACAATGCTGGCAAAATGAAGAGCATAGGATGCAACATATCGATCTAGGAGGTTTTTAAGATCAGAAGAGTTCAGAGATATGGACAAAGACTTGGTGACTTGGGCCCTTAATTCTGCGTAGGAGAGTTTGGATTGTTTTAAGTTTCCAATGACCAGAAAAGTTGACAGAACAGCTGGTTTTTAATACTGGCCGAGTTGGAAAAGGAACTCTGGAAGAAAGTACAATCAGGTGAGTAATGATCAATCAAGAACATAGGGAATTGCTTCCAAAGGTTCAAAAATGATTGTAAAAGTATCTGTTAATGGAGCCAAATCCAGGAGATTTTTGAAGTCTAACTTGGGAATTGATGACAGAGGGAGGATTAGTTGTGAATCATTTGAGATAATTACTAACCTGGTTTTGTCAAGGTTGGATACCGTTTCCAGTAATTCCATGAAAGGGCTGGCCATGGGTGCCTGACTGGGAGTATGAGTCCTGGGAGGACTATAGAAGAGGTTCCAGAATACATATTGACTCATTACTTGGAAGAGCCAAACACCTTTATCAGACCTTCTGTCAAGCAGCTGTTTATACCACGACTCAGAATTTGACATATGAGCTGGATAATAGGAAGATGTCAAACTTTTATTATAGTTGACATTATGCAATCTGAAATCAATTAGCTCTAATTTCAGAGAATTAATCTCAAAATTAATAAGATAAGCTCTCCAGAGAAGAATTAAGAATGATATATAAGCCAAGAAGTTTTATTTAACTAAGACAAGCAACTAGGGGATGGACAATACCAAAACAGAAACTCCAAAAACTAAACCATTCAAAAACATGAACTGAGTGCCCTAAACGAGCAGCAGGAAAGATAAAATTAACAAAAAACATCTACCAGGTGGCACATCAGTAAGCCGCTTATCCCTCAATGGTGGAGGTGGAGGGGGATCAAGCAGATCGAAATCTCATCCTCAGTATTTGCATTGAAAAAGTGGATCAATGCTGATAGTAAAGGTTTTGGGGCATCTGCGGGATGAGGGTCAAGTTAAGATAGATAGTTGTTGAGATTGTTGACTTGGGCCTAAATAAAGGATTAAATGAGTTTAGCCACATGGTGTTTAGCTTGGATGTGGGCATCAGTAAGTTGGGCTAATTTTACAATGTTTTCTCTGATAACATGTGATGATGGGGAAAATTCTTCTAGAGTAATGACACGTTTGAAAGTAATGGTGGCAGTTTCATGGAGGCATTGGATGTCCTCTTTAGCAATAGGAAAATTGGAGGGGAACAAGAGGATGTGCAGCCTTTTTTAAATTCACCAACAGACTTTGCCATGGCTTCTCAAAGACGGCGATTTTTATGTGAGGCCACCGCGGCCTTAGAAAGCTGATGTTTGCTTTGGTATTGGATATCTTTGGGTTTGGGAATATATTATTTGGGCGGGAATGGGGCATCATAGTCTGAATTCCTAAAGTGTTCTAGATCAATTAGTTTAGCTGGAGGTAGGGTAATTTCATCCAATTTGGTCACTTAATCTATAAAGTCCCAGGGTTTCTGGTTGATTTAAATTGATTTTGTGATAGATGGCTGTGGTTGGGTAAGTTTTGAGGTGGAGAATTATTTGGATTGAACATTGATCCAAGCCTGCACCCAATTAGTTGACATGGGTGTGAATTGAACAGCTTGGGTTTGAGGTGCTAGATTTTGCTTCTGATTTTGAACGCATGGCCTGTGGAGGTGGGGGAAGCTAAAATACCCACTTGAAAGCTGTTGGTGTGTGGCCTCATGGGTGGAGTTGGCTATGTTCGCATGGTGCAAATTATATTGACATGCTTTTTTCATATGGTCCAATCCATAGCAGAGAGGGCAAATTGTGTGACCGTTGTCAGTGTGGGCCCAAAAGAAATGGTCAGGTGCAGATGGGATATAGGCATGCAGTGGGATGTGATGGGCCATGTTTAGCTGGTGGGAGTAATGGTGGCCATTGCTCAAGGTGCTTGAGATGCTCTGCACCTTTTGGGGCAATGAATTGGAGGATGGGGTTTTTTCCATATGTGGAAAACCCTGATATCAACTCCTCATAAAGTGTTTGAGGGGGAAGGTGTGAGGGGAGTTTGCAAAGGTCACCACGAGTGTGGTATCATTGGGGAGGTGGGTATGGGTGGTGGTAATGGGTGTGTTTTTATAGATTAAGGGCGTTGCTGCTGCAGCGTCCGCATCCTCTTCAGTAGGGAATACAATATCAAAGTAGCCCTTGTAAGGGCGGAAGTCAATATACCATGCTGGTGCAAAGGTGGCTGATACCAGCTCACTTATCTCTTTGTCAGCGTATGGGAAGAGATGTCTATACTTGACATGGAGGCAAAAGCAAATATTTTATCAGGGTAGGGCTAGGTGTGGGGATAAGTTCCAACCAAGGTT